>PVIC010020823.1:0-29151 GCA_004025085.1 Thryonomys swinderianus | reverse complement strand
CAGGCTGGCCCTGAGCTCACTATGGTGCCCAGGCAAGCTGCCGCGAACTCAGCAATCCTCCCATCTCTGCCTCCCGAGTGCTGGGATTACAGGCGTGAGCCACCACGCCCAGCATTATATGTGGTTACCGGGGATCAAACTCAGGTCCTTGCACTTGCAAGGCAGGCGCCGGAACCACTGAGCTAACCCTCCGGCCCAGGCTGTTGATTTTTGAGCATTGACCCTGTATCCAGCAACACTACCAAATCTGGTAATTAAGTCAAGTAGTCTTTTGGTTGAGTTTTTAGGATCCTCTAGATGGAGTGTCATATCATCAGCAAATAATGACAGTTTAACTTCTTCCTTTCCTATCTTTATTCCTTTTATATCTTTGTCCTACCTGATTGCTATGGCTAATGTTTCCAGCGCTATATTGAACAAGAGTGGTGACAACGGGCATCCTTGTCTTGTTCCTGACTTTAGTGTAAAAGGTTTCAGTTTTTGCCCATTAAGTATGATGCTGGCTGTTGGTTTCTCATAAATAGCTTGTATTAAATTGAGATACAGTCCATCGATTCCGATTCTCTGTAGGGTTTTGATCATAAATCAGTGTTGGATTTTGTCAAATGCTTTTTCTGCATCTATTGAGATAATCATATGGTTTTTGTCCTTGAGTCTGTTAATATAGTGTATTACATTGATTGATTTACGTATGTTGAACCAGCCTTGCATCCCTGGGATAAATCCGACTTGATTAGGGTGTATGATTTTCTTGATAACTCTCTGTATTCTGTTTGCCAGTATCTTATTGAGGATTTTTGCATCAATGTTCATTAGAAAGATTGCCCTTTTTGGTGGGATCTTTCCCTGCCTTTGGAATCAAGGTGATGGTTGCTTCAAGGAATGATTTGGGGAGGATTGCTTCCCTTTCGATTTCATGAAAGAGATTGAGAAGTACTGGTATTAACTCTTCTTTAAAAGTTTTGTAGAAGTCAGCAGTGAAGCCATCAGGACCAGGGCTTTTCTTTGTTGGTAGGTTTTTTATTACATTTTCAATTTCCCAGATTGATATTGGCTTGTTTAACATTTTTATATCCTCTTCATTCAGCTTTGGAAGTTCATATGAGTCTAGGAATCTATCCATTTCTTCTAGATTTTCCATCTTCTTGGAGTATAGATTTTCAAAGTACGTGTTTATGATCCTTTGGACTTCCTCTGGGTCTGTGCTGGTTTCCCCATTTTCATTCCTTATAGCATGGATTTGAGCCTTTTCCTTCCTTTGTTTGATAAGGTTGGCTAAGGGTCTGTCGATCTTATTTATCCATTCAAAGAACCAACTCTTTGATTCATTGATTCTTTGTGTTGTTTTCTTTGTCTCCATTGCATTAATTTCTGCTCTGATCCTTATAATTTCCTCTCTAGTATGTGCTTTGGGTTTGTCTTGCTCCTCTTTTTCTAATTGTCTGAGGCTCATCATTAGATTGTTTATTTCAGTTTGCTCTATTTTCTGAGTGTAGGCATTCACTGCTATGAATTTCCCTCACAGAACTGCTTTCATTGTGTCCCATACTTTGCTGTATGTTGTGCTGGGGTTGTCATTTAGTTGTAGAAACTGTTTAATTTCTTCTTTAATTTCTTTTGTGGCCCATTGGTTGGTTAACAGAGTGTTGTTCAATTTCCATGTGTTTGTGAGGATCTTGGAATTTCTTCTGTTATTTAGCTCCAGTTTCAAGGCACTATGGTCTGATAGTATGCAGGGCATAACTTCGATTCTTTTGCATTTACTTAAGCTTCTTCTATGGACTAGAATGTGATCTATTTTGGAGAATGATCCATGAGCAGCTGAGAAGAAGGTATATTCTCGCATTGAAGGGTGAAAAATTCTGTAGGCATCTAATAAGTCCATTTGCTCAAAAGTTTGATTTAGCTCAAGTATTTCCGTATTGATTCTTTGTCCAGTTGATCTGTCAATTTGTGACAGTGGACTGTTAAAGTCCCCTACTATTATTGTATTCATGGTAACTAGCTTTTCATGTCCAGTAATGTTTGTTTTATATAGTTGGGTGCATTAGAGTTTGGTGCATAAATATTTATGCTTGTTATTTCTTTCTCTTGGATAGTTCCCTGTACGAGAATATAGTGACTTTCTTTATGTCTTTTAATCAGTTTGGGTTTGAAATCTATTTTATCTGCAAACAAGATAGCCACTCCTGCTTTTTTGCAGTTTCCTGTGGCATGGAGGATTGTTTTCCAACCTTTTCTTTTCAGTCTATGGGTTTCCTTCTGAATTAGGTGTGTTTCCTGTATGCAGCAGATTGTAGGGTCTTGCTTCTTGATCCAGTCTGCTAGTCTGTGTCTTTTAATTGGCCCATTTAGGCCACTGACATTAATGGTTATGACTGATATGGGCATATTCAGAGCTGCCATGTTTCCCTGTTCTCGGTTCTTTTCTTCCTTGCTTTTCCCCTTTTCTATTTAGTTTCTTGTTTGCCCCAATGAATTCACTCTCCTGGGTCTCGTGGGTATGGAATTTTCTGTGTTTTTTTTTTTCCCCAAAATGTTCTTTAGAATGTTTTGGAGTGTGGGTTTCATATTTGTGAAGTTTTTTCAGGTGTTCTTTATCATGGAAGTATCTTATTTCCCCGTCTATTCTGAAAGATAGTTTGGCAGGATACAACAGTCTAGGTTGGAGGTTGTTGTTCTGCAGTGCTTGAAATACTTCCCTCCACGCTTTCCTTGCATTGAGTGTTTGTGTTCTGCTGTGATCCTAATGGGCTTCCCTTTGTAGGTGGTTTTCTTCCTTTCTCTCACTGCTTTCAGTATTTCATTCTTTTGTTGTGCATCTGGAATCTTGATAATTATATGTCTAGGTATACATTTCTTTTTTTTTTTTTTTTTTTTTTTGAGACAGGGTCTCGCTTTGTAGTTCAGGCTGGCCCTGAGCTCACTATGGTGCCTAGACAAGCCGCCTCGAACTCAGCAATCCTTCTGTCTCTGCCTCCCGAGTGCTGGGATTACAGGCGTGAGCCACCACGTCTGGCATTGTGGTATGCGGTATTGATTTTTGGTGGGCGTTTCTCCACGCCCAGCATTATATGTGGTTACTGGGGATCGAACTCAGATCCTTGCGCTTGCGAGGCAGGCGCCGGAACCACTGAGCTAACCCTCCGGCCCATAGGTGTAGATATTTTTATGTCATGGCATTTTGGAGTCCGATAGGCCTCATTTATCTGTATGTCTATTTCTTTTCCTGTGAAGTTTTCTGTTGTTATCTCTGACATAGCTTTTTTATTTCTTTTACACTGTCTCCTGCTTCCTCAGTGACTCCAATCAGTCTTATATTATTTTTCTTTGAGTCATCTAGAAGCTGTTGAATTGATTTCTCATGGTCCCTTGCTCTTTCCCATAGATTATATCTTTCCTGCTCATTGGCTGCTATGCTGTCCTCTAGGTCTGAGATTCGGTTCTCTGCTTCATTCATCCTACTGCGCAAGCTTTCGTTCTCCTTCATCATTCCCTGGAGCTTTGCTTGAAGATGTTTAAAAGGTTCCATTGCTTTTGCTATCTTGGATTCTATTATTTCGCTGATCTCTTCTTTAATGATGTCTTTCACTGTGGACAGTATCCCTGTTTTGATCTCAGAGATGATTTCTGCTTTCCATTTTACTAGATGTGCTTTAGTTACCATCTCCAAGAGTCCTGGTGTTTGAGTTTCAGTTTGCCCTATTTCCCTTTTCTCTGAATTTCCCTGTGGTGGTGATCTTTGTGTCTTTTTGTGTATTTTCTCATTTCTACTCTTTCGTTGTTATTAATGCTCTTCTTTGCCTGATGACAGGGCAATGTTTGTTGCGGGTCTCTTTCTATTATCTGGGGCCCTTTGGATGTGGCAGCTTCCTGAGGGGTCCTCCTTGAATCTGTAATGACCCTTGAGAATTCTCACTTCTCACACATCATGGGAGGTATTTGCACAGAACAGTCACATCATGTTTGTTACCATAATACAATCAATGCCAATATCAGTATTAAACAGAGTAAATAAAATAAAGTTTTATTAAGTTCTGTTCTGAAGACTTTGAGCTTATGAGTTACCTCTATGTCCATATGCCAAAATTCAGAATTAATCAGCAATTTGTATATGACTTGTAGATTGTAAATGTACCCCCCTGAACCCTTTGCGGATAAGAGGTCACTGGGGAATCAGGGAGGTAGGGGGACAGAAGGAGAGTGAAATGGGGTTAGCAGATTTATGAAGATCACCTATACTCTAGAACCTTATATATGCCAGCTGGTAATAGAGGATAAAAGGGCATACATAAACCCGTACGAACTGTATGTTATAAGACTGTTGGAGACTTTGCACACCTTCTTATAATAATACAGGAGAAGCAATAGGGCAGCTTAAGAGTCTTTTACTTCTGGGTATTGTTTCTGACAGGAAGAGAGGAGAGGGTGTGGGGACAAGAGATGAATAGAGGGATCTAGGAGTAGATGGCAAGCTAGATTCCCCCCCCCTTTTTTTTTAAATCTTGCCTGGTCTCTCAGCATGGCTCCAGTGTGGAGGGATGCAGGAAATGGCTCCAGCTCCTCTCAGACCTGGGTCCTCACAACACAGCTCTGGGGTGGGGTTGGGGCCGGACGGAGGGTCTGAATTCTCCGGGGTGGTGATGGTGCCTGGGGTCCGTACCTGACTCCTCATTGCACAGCTCTGGGGTGGAGCGGGCTGGTGGGCAGTTCTCAGTCCTCCACTGCTGCCAGGAACAGAATGGTGACCAGGTTAGCCAGGTCTGCGCTGCTCCGGGGTGCAGTGGGCCAGTGGGCAGGCCTCAGTCCTCCACTGCTGGGAATGGAAAAGCACCCGGGATAGCCGAGTGCTTGGACTCAGATTTGTGTCCACATTCCAGCTGTACCTCTCACTAGCTGTGTGATCACAGCAAGTCATTACAGTCTTCATCCCTGGATCATTATTGATCAGACAGACATTGGTCTTTCTCTATGACAATGAGGTCTATGGGATAGGAGATGTAAATTTTATAGAATGGTGCTGGCTACAGTGTTGGTACACATTGGTGATGGAAAGAGGAGAAAATTGCTTGTAGTCATTTACTTTGTCCACAGCTGAATATGAAATATCTTTTAAATTGAAAGGAAAGAAGGTTTGCAGTTGGGGATGGCAGTACACACCTATAATCCCAGCACTCTGAAGGCTGAGGCAGGAGGATTATAAATTTGATTCCAGTCCAGGAAACTTAATGAGACCTTGTCTCAAAATTTAAAAAAAATATTAAAAAGGCCCAGAGTTGTGGCTCAGTGCACAGATCCTGGTTTCAGACCCAAGTACAGACAGACAGACAGACACAGATTTGAATAGAATAGAAGATATAGAGAAACTTTCAGATAAAGTCTTGAGGGTACTTCTAGAATCTTCTGGAGGCTGTTGCTGTTGATGTCAAGGATGGTTTCCTCCTCTGTGAAGCAGGTGTCTCACCGGCTTTGTTTTCTGAGTACTTATTGCCTGGGTGGCATTCAGGGGACTTTGGGAGAAGCAGGGTAATAGAGCTAAGTGAAAGGAGCTAACATTTCATTTGTAACTGATATGTAACTACACATATTTATGGGACACAGTAGAGGTACCCCATATATGTAATGTGTAATGGTCTTTATGTTAGGGGAGTTTTTCTAACAAAATTGAAATATATGATAAATCACTCTCTCTAGCCACCTTACTGGGCTGTACAGAAAACTAGAACATATTTACCCAAGGTGTAATTTTGTACCCATTAGCTGGCCTCCATCTACTATTCCCTCTTCCTTCTCCTCCTAGTGTCTGTTAGCTACTGTTTTGGCCTCTATTTCTATAAGCTCAACTTTTTTATTTTCCACAACTGAGTGAGAATATGCAATGTTTGACTTTCTATGGTCAGTTTATTTTATCTAACATAATGTTCTCCAAGGTCATGTTGCTGCAAATGCAAGAATTCCATTTTATAGGAGAATTATATATTTATACTATATTGTTTTTATCAGTTTATCTACTGATGGACACTTAAATTAATTATGTGTCTTGACTATTGTGAATAGTGTTGTAATAAACATAGGAATACAGGTTTTCTTGATATGCTAATTTCTTTCTTTTGGATAATTGTGGGAATGCTGGACTATCTAGCACCTCCATACTGTTTTCCATGATGGTTGTAGTTAGTTTACATTATCAACAACAGTGTGTGAGACTTTCCCTTTCTCTTCATTATCATCAGTATGTATATATGTATGTACATATGTATGTATGTCTTTATGGGAACAGCCATTCTAACTGGAATGAGATGATATCCCTTTGTGGCTTTGATTTGCATTTCCTGGTGATTAGTGGTGCTGGGTGTTTTCTCATATTGGTGATTTATGTGCTGCCCATTTGTATGTTTTCTTGAAAAATATCTATTCAAAACATTCATTTATTTTTAAATCAGATTTTCCTGCTATTAAATTGAACTTCTTGCATATTCTGAATATTAATTACTTAGCGGGAATAGTTTACATCATGAACAGTTTACAAGGAAACCTTTCTTCCCTTCTGCAGGTTGTCTACTCTCTCTATTTCTTTCCTGTGCAGAAGGAGTTTAACCAGTATGCTTTTGATTTTGAGGTTTTTATCCAAAATACATTTGCTTGAACCAATGTCCTATGGCATTTTTCCTATTTTCTTCCAATAGTGTCATAGTTTTGAGTGACAAATTTATCTTCATTTTGGATTGATTTTTATGTATGAGAAAAAGGGGTCTAGTTTCATCCTTCTGCATATGAATATCCAGTTTTCCCATCAATCGTATTGAAGGGAATATTATTTTTTCACAATTGTTCTTAGCACCTTTGTTAGAAGTCAGTTGACTATAAATACATGGATGTATTTCTCACTTCTCTATTCAGTTCACAGGAGTATATGTCTATTTTTGTGCCAGTATTATGCAGTATAGCTTTGTAATATATGTTGAAGTTTGGTATTGTGTTGTCCAGACTATCTTTATTGGCCAAGATTGCTTTGACTAGTTAATTTCTTTGTGATTCCATATGATTTTATGATTCTTGTTTCTTTCTGTGGAGAATGTCATAGGTATTTTGGTAGGAATTACATTGAATCTATAGATCACTCTAGATAGTATGGACAGTGTAACGATATAAATTATTTTAGTCTGTGAACATAACATGTTTTTCTCCTTTCTCAGCGTCCTCTTCAGTTTCTTTTATCAGCTTTTTATAGTTTTCATTGTGGAAATCTTTTACTTTGTTAAATTTGTTTCTAACTCTTTGAAAAATGCTGCAAATGGGATTTCTTCTTTTATTTAATTCATGAGTGGTGTGTAGAAATGCTGCTGATTTTTTGTGTATTGATTTTGTGTCCTTCAACTTTATTGACTTTTTGTTTTGTTTTAGACAGGTTCTCACTTTATAGTTCAGACTGGCTCTGAATTCTCTATGTAGCACAGGATAGCCTTGAACTCTCAGCAGTCCACCTGCCTCTCCTTCCGAGAGCTGGGATTATAGTTGTGAGCCACTCTGCACAGCATTGTTGTGTGTGGTTACTGGGGATCAAACCTTTCCAGATGCCAGAACCACTGAGTTAAATCCCTGGTCCAGAATTTGACATTATTGACCATCTACTGGATAATAAGCTATGCTAAAGGGAAGACATTTTCAGGAGGAAAATTAAAAGTTGAGAAATAGGAAAGTGAAAGAGGAAATATCAAGCCCATGCCAGAAATAAATAAAATATAAATGTGTGGCATACTAGGGGAAAATGGGAAGTCTTCATTTCTTGGATTCACTAGATGGGTGGCTGAGGGAAAGACCTACAGTGCTCTGTAGGTTACATAGCTGCACCTGGGACCCTGTAGTTCATACCGTGGGACTTGTGCTAAGCTGGTGGCAGAGACTTGTAGCTTCTAGTGCTCTTTTCACTCTACTCCTTGAATAAGATTGTGCTTCCCTGTGTCACAGGGGTCCACATTAATACTCTCCGAGATGATGACAATACTTGGCATCTCAAACCGTTGTCTTGTGTGGACCTCTGTTTCATAACCTGTAAAGTGAAAAACTTTTCACTGATAATCCTCCAGTTGTTTCCTTCCTTCCAGAGGAAGTGGAGCAATCCAGGTGGACCCTTACCTTTCTCTGATGTTTTACTGATCCTCAAGAAAGCTAAGAAGGGGATCACACTGTGCCTACAGATTGCTTTGGGGACCTTTCAGGAACATTCTTCCATCTGGGGCCTCTTTCCCTCATCCATATGTGCTACATTTTCTGTTAGGAAGGAAGCTGGAACCAAAAGCATTCTGCTATGTTAATCAACACCCACTGCAAATGTCATGGCCATTTGTTCACTGAAATTCCATAGGTCTCCTACTCTTGAAGGGAAAATCCAACTGCCAGTTCCTTGGAGAAGATAGAGCCCATGACAGACACATCTGGGATGTAGAAAATAAGTAAAGCAGGCCTCCTCCTCAAACTGAATGCTAATCTTGTTTTCTTAAATCTTTCTTGTCTTTGGCCCAGGACAGCTGTTGAGCAGACTTGTCAGGTCCTGTGAAAGTCCCCCAGCTCGCTTTCAGCCAGCCTCATATCCTTAGGCCGATTTGCTTTTCTGAAATTGAGGTGGTACCAGTTGTGGAACTCTTTTTTTGTCACCTTGTCTACCAGAAGCCACATGCTGTCCGGTGGCCTGGAGAACTATCCTGCATCCAGAGAGCTGGTTGGAGAAGTTCAGGCTTCTTATGCTTGCAGTGGGCATCTTGCCAGAGGAGTGGACCACCTCACTGGCCCATGCCTGCACAGCCCCTGTGGCTCCACTTTACTGTGATGGGTGTATGCACACGGGTGCACATTCTGAACAGCACACGTGACAAGAGATCCAAAAAGATGTTTAATGATGAGCAATTGCAGGAATTTACTGTATTCAACTTGCAGAAGGGGTGGTTCTCAGAGCTGTGTTCATCTGGTCAGTGAGTTGGTGAGGTGTCCTGAGGAAGAGGTTTTAACTTTGTCCTTTGTGACTTTAAGTAACAGGAATTTCAGGGTTTTGTTTCTAGCTGTTTGTAGATTTGCAGAGGAGGCCTGGACTCCTTCCAGGGGTGCAGCGTGATTTGAGTTTTGACTGAACACCTGTGTGACATGATGTGAAGGGACTTTGGGACATTACTAGGGAACCTGAGCTAGACAAGGTGTGATGTCCTTCCAACTTTGGGGCTCTGATTCTTGAACCCTGTGGGTGGATGAAGACCTAGAGCTCTCTCAAGAATGTTCCCAGGGAAAGGGCTGAACCACAGACCTGTGTACCTGGAACCTGAACCTGCATTAATGGTGGCACAAAGGCACAGAGGTGTGTACCAGTGCATATATGGCATATATTAAATTAGAGCAAAGAAGGGAGAGAAAGTGCCATCAAATTAAAGCAGCATTAGGAACTGATGTGGATGGAAAGTAATCAGTTGTCATTAAATACTGAAAATACCAACCAGATGCTCCTTGCTATCTGGTTTCTCTTATTCACAGAAAGCACTTTAAAACACTGTAGTTTTACACTACTCCATCAGGAGTAGTGACAGGAAGGAGCCTGCTGAGTTGTTTAACATAGTATAGGTTGGTGTAAAGGTAAACTTGGCATTGGCAAAAGATTGAAATATTTACATTTATACCCTCTGTTCATTCACATTCACTGGGAGCAAATTCTAGCATTTTAGAGCTGAAACCCTTCCAACCCCTTCCCCCATCTGCTTTTCTGCTGGCTGGCTGACCTGCACTATGCTCTGGCCACACAGCCAGTATCTGTCATCAGGTCTGGCCTCCTGGGGGTTCTCCTTAGCCATTCTCCATCTCTGCATATTTCATCTTATGACACTCCCTCCACCGTCCAGCGGTGGCTAGATGTGTGTCAGTCTGTGACCAGGGCAGAGCTCTCCTGTGGGTATCACCTGTCCTTTGGAGAGGACAGAAGACTGTGGAGGTGAGCCGTGGAGACACGATCCACATGTGTGCTGTACCTGTACCACCCCCGTGGGTGAGAGCAAGTCGCTCTAGCAGAGCTCCGTTAGCTTGTGCTGTCCCTCAGAGTCATCAGGCCAGGGTGCTGTTTACCACGTGCCACCAAAACCCCGGCAAGGAGAGTGAGGCAGCACCTGCAGCTCCTAGTCCCTGCTTGCTCATGAGTGCCAGCCATCTTCATAGCTGGTGATGGGGCTGGTTTCCAGGGAGTTGCAGTGGAAGAGACAGCAGCCTGAATCTCAGGTCTGTGGTACATTGCAAAGACAGATGTGAGAAAAGTAGGAAACTGAGGAAGAGAATGGAAGCCCCCACGATTGAGCACCCCTGTGTGTGTGTGCACTTGCTGTACTCTCCGTGGGTGCCCTCAAGGACCCTGCAAAGTGTGCTTTCTGTCCCAAGGCTGGGGACAGTGAAGTCTAGAGTGTATACAGCACTCACCTGAGACCACGCAGGGTTTTCACACCCAAGCGTTACTGGGAAGAGGCAGTGCGCAGCCCTCTAGAGTCTACATCCCCATAGCCTGAGAGCCAGAAGGAAAGGGAGAGGTGACACAAGAACAGCTTCTTTTCTGTGTTCAGAGCTACATTGGTTCCCACATGATCATTGAGTTTTCATTTTCCAAGCCTTAAAGGAAGGTTGAGCTCTCCATAAACTGGAGCTAGTTTCCAGGAGCCTCACTATTATGAACTCCACTGCAGTGCTAGAAACAGACTGTTCCATCTTCAAAGAATTTCAGCTGATTAGACCCTACCCCACCAAGAGCCACATCCATGCAGAACTGTGTCAGGTGACAGGGGCAGGTGAACTCTGGGGAGACAGGAGCCTACTGTGCAAAGAAGAACTCACAAGGGAACCAGTAATCACTCATAGGGCTGATTACAGAAATAAGTAAGTAAGCGGGCCCTGGAGATACTCTGGGGTCCAAGAGGAGAAAATGAAACTGGCATTGTGGAAAGACAGCGACATCAGAAGTTATTCTGGATGTGTGAGCAGGATTTCTGCAGGTGGGAGTGGGTGGATGGAGGCACAGAAGTGATGGTTGGGAGCCTGGTCATGAGTTTGGCTGAAGGCTGGTTGTGAGTCTTAATTTTGCTGGTTGTAAATGTTACCCAGCTTCATTAGACAATTTGGAAAATTCATAAAACATGACCAGCCTGAAGCAACTATAATTCTAATGTTTTATTTTATTTATTTCTAGGCTTTCAATTAATCCATACAAATAGATTTTTTAAAAAATTTCCTTTGATTATGACAGTTGAATACCTACTTCTTCTAGAAATGCAGAAACTACTGCAGAGTGTAAAGAAGAAAATAAAAATCTCCTGTAATCCTAATCAAAAGTAATACCCACTGTTAACATTTTGTTTTTTTCCCTGGGTCCATTTTTAAATGTATATACATTAAATTATATTTTAAAAATGATTTATTCTGGGCTGGGGATTTAGCTCTGTAGTTCTGGGGTCTGCCTTGCAAGCACAGGGTCCTTGCTTTGTCCTGGTAACCACATACAACAATGCCAGATGTGGTGACTCACATCCTCCAGCAATCAGTACCACATACTGCAGTGCCGGGCATGTGGCTCACACCTGTAATCCCAGCACTTGGGAGGCAGAGGCAGGAGGATTGCTGCGAGTTCGAGGCTAGCCTGGGTTACATAGTGACCTCAGGGCCAGCATGAACTACAAAGTGAGACCTTGTCTCAAAAAAAAAAATTATTTACTCTTTTATATCCTGACTTTTTCTTCTAATGTTATATTTTTAATACTTTTTCATACAGTGAAATCTTAGAAATGCATGCATAATGGACTGCTTCAAATTATGGGTAGACCATCATTTATAAATACTTTAATAAAATATTGAAAATGTAAGTTGTTTCAGATTCAGTTATTATAGATAATGGTGTTAAGAAACATCTCTTTGTTAGTTATTATAATTATTAACCATCTTAATGGTACAAATTAATGGATTTGACCTTTCCACACATGCATTGTTGGGCTATAATTGTTCTACACTACTACCTTCTCTTGCCTTCCCCTTCCCTCTCACTTTCATTCCCCTTTTTTAAAAGGATTTTTTGTTAGATTTCTGAAAACTTGTATATTCAATTAAAAATATTTATTTGCAGCTGAGTTTTAGAAGTGGAATCCTAGAATCAAATGTATTACTTTTTTTTTTCTTTTTGAGACAGGGTCTTGCTTTGTAGTTCAGGCTGGCCCTGAACTCACTATGGTGCTCAGGCAAACTGCCGCGAACTCAGCAATCCTCCTGTCCCTGCCTCCCGAGTGCTGGGATTACAGGCGTGAGCCACCACGTCCAGCATTGTGGAATGCAGTGTTGATTGTTGGTGGGCGTGTCTCAATGCCCAGCATTATATGTGGTTACCGGGGATCGAACTCAGGACCTTGCGCTTGCGAGGCAGGCGCCGGAACCAAACGTATTACTTTTAAGATTCTTGCCTATTACCTATCTATGGTTTTAAGGAAGAAAAAGCAAGATAATTGAAAGAGGATGTAGTCAAGGGGACAGGGGGCTGTCACCATTATCCTGCTGGTCAAGAAGGGAGAGACTGTGGGAGACCAGGACACTACTGAGGCTGAGACAAGAAGGAGAGAATATATGATGGTCCCTCCTGCTTATCTGTAACAATCTAGGAAAAGGTGATGTAAACAAAACTGATAGAGACCTCAGAAGGTGCTGCTTGATGGTGCATTTAGTGTTGTCTATACTGGAGTAAGGTGTCGGGGCACCTGAGTGGGGCAGGCCCAGCAAGGAGCTGGAAATGAGCATCTTCCTGGAGCTTTCTTAGGTGCTTGGTGAGGATCACATCTTTGATTTAAGAGCCACTTTCTAACAGGTAATATATAGTATGAGCCAAGTGTACAGGATGTGCATTATGGCAAGCAGAACCAGGCAGAGCGATCTTGTTGCTGAAACTGAAATGTTACAGTGGAGTGGTGAGACATGCCTGCTCTCCAGCTGCACTTCCTGTAGTGTGCTTACAGTGGAGGCAGCCCTAAAGTTACTGTGGACATGGCTGTGTTCTCTGTGAAGCCTGAACATGGCAAATGAGCAGGAGGGGGTTTGGACGAGCTGCAGGAAGAACAGGTGGTGGCCACCCGTGCTCTCATGGAGCCAGCCTCCCTATTGATTCCACCCTGACAACAGATTGCTCTTCCTGGCCCCCTGCTATTGGAGGGTCTGTTACTGCTCCCCAACAGGAAGAGCTGGAGAAAGGGGTCTCTTGTTAGTGGAGAGTGGGGCATAGTAACCTACCTAGTTAGGTCATGAGCCATAAGGACACAGTGTGTATGGAGAGACTTCTTTCACAAATTCCGTGGTTGTCATGGTCAGTCTCTTTTGTTTTTAGAAGAATAGTGTTTTATTAATGAAGTCACAGATCCTCGGGTTAAAAATTGCAGTGACAATGTGTTTTGGAAAAGAGTTTATGAAAATTTGCCATTTTAAGTTCTTTGTAAATATGGTATTTCATATGAGAATCACAAATTTTAAGGGAAAATAATCTCCATGAATACAAAAATCCCATAGATGCAGATATTCATAAGAAAGGGCACACAAACAATGTGAGTAAAGATGATTCTTCAAAAAGAAAATATGCAGCAGGACTTTTTAATCAGAGAGAGAGAGAGAAAGAGAGAGAGAGAGTGCGTGCGTGTATTTTGCTTGGGATTGAACCAAAAATACCAATTTTTAATAATAGTGTCAAAATTTAAATTTGATATATTGATGCAGTTGGAACCTTCTTGCTTTTTAATTCAAAATTTTATTCCTACAGAATGTGGTGTCTTTTTGAAATTTGCAGAGAGGAGACTGGTAATGGTGGCAGGTGAATTCCTTGAATCTGTGACTTCTAAAAGTTGAAGTCATCTTGAATGAAACTGTCTCTAATGTGCAGGCTAGATATATACTGTAAGGACATCTCTCACAGTCCACAGCAGGTCCTCCAGAGGCCCTGTCTCTTGTTGTGGCTGTTATTGTAACAACAAATTAACCCGAAGAGCTCTGATGGGCTTCAGGTAGGTGCAGCTTCTTGCCTCTCACCTCTGCCCGTGCGGACATGCTTGCGTGTGTGCTGCTCACTGTGAGCCTGCAGAGCCAGATTCCAGCATGTACAGATCATCTAGCGCTAAGACAGAAGCTGACAGCATCAGTACATGGGATGTGAATTTACTCCTGCAACTAATTTTTAGGACAGACTAAAAACACTTTAAAATCTATACGTTGAGGATGTTGAAGTGATGAAAAAGTTACAAGAAAGTATGAGAGAAAAAAGATAATAAATAAAAATACTAGTAATAAGATTTGGAATTGAACAATAACTAGAAATAAGTCTGTAGGTGGAATTTTAGATTGAACACAGGTGATGAGGGACTCATTTCTAATGGGTGAATAAAGGAAACTTCAGCTGATAGAAACATGAAAGGTAAATTCAGATTCCCATGAAAGGTAAATTGGGTAGAGATATCAAGGGAAAAATAATGTATAAAAAGAGTTTCTGAGAAATAGAATGGCAGGAGGGTTGGAGAAGCAGTATTTGAAGATGCAATAACAGGATTTTCTAGAATTGAGCAAAGACATGAAGCATCATATTGAAAGTATGTTTCCAATCCTGAGCGAGATAAAGTTTATACATGCCTCAATATGTCATAATTAAACTCCAGAATATTGAGAATGGAAAAAGTCTTAAGTACAAGGAGGAAAGTTGGATTGCCTGTCAAGAATGCCAGTTAAACTGAGATTTATCAGCTGCAAGGAGCACAGGAAGACAATGGAGTAACTTCTTCAAAGTATGGATGAAATCTTGAAATGTCCACCCAGACAACTTCATTGAGTAAGGACAGTGTCTAAACATTTTCAGACATAAAAAAATGAAGTGATTTTTGCAACTTGTATGAACTTACTAAAATTATTGAAAGAATTAATGTAGGGCTGGGATTTAGCTCAGTGGCACCACACTGGCAAGCACAAGGTCCTCAGTTTGATCCCTGATACAAAAAATAGATTCATGTAAAGATAAGTTATGAGATAGGAAACTTGATAGTAGTTTCAAAAATGATGAAAAAACAGTGATCATTTAATTAGTTGTTAAAAACTCATTTTAATGTGTGTATTGAAAAATAAAATTAATCTTCAGATAGCTGGGCATGCTGGCCCCCACCTGTAACCCCAGCACTTGGGAAGCTGAGATAGGAGGATTGCCACAAGTTTAAAACCAGCCTGGGCTATATAGTGACTTCAAGACCAGCTTAACTTACACAGTGAGACCTTGTCTTAAAAAAAAAGAAAAAAAAAAGATCCTCTTCAGTCACAGTGGTGCAAACCTGTATCACCTGAGCCCAGAGAGCTCTTCGTATCATTGGAAGCTCTAAAGTCCACCATCACTCGACTATGGTACCAAGGACATTTCAGTGTGGGAGTACTTGAGTCTGGGAGGAAAGCTGTCTATATAAAAATTGTAAAGCTAAATTCTAAAAAAAAGATACACTTCTTTTCATCTCCATATCAACAGAGGGTGAAAAGTCAGAAAACAAAAGACTTTCTGAGAGAAAATAGAAAGTAAGTGAGAAAATAAAAGAAAGAAGATGGTAAACAGAAAACACAACATAGGGTTTTGGAGATAAGTTAAAATGTATAATCAGAGTAAATAATATTATTAGTAAAGGAAAATTATAAAATTGTCTAAGAAAAAAAATTCTGCTACATGCTATTCGTTCTACAAGAAATACATAAAAAACAATGATCTATGGAAAGGTTAGAAATAAAGAATGGGAAAAGATATGGCAAATATATACAAATAAAGTTCATGTGGGATATTAATATTAGAAAAACAATTTTAAGGACAACAGACCTTAGTACCATGGGGAATGCATTAAGTAGTTACAAAAGGAACAGTACTAGAAAGTAAAACAATAACAGAAGTCTGTATAAGAACCTAGAACTATGTATAACCAAACTAACAGAAGTAAAAGAGAATTTGAAAAATCTACAGACATAGGTGGATGTTTTAATTAAGCCTCAAAGAATCAGATGGGTTAATCTGTCATAAAATTAAATGGAGCTACACAATTTAAATTATAAATTGACAAGCTTAGTAAAGAATATAATAAAGGTCACAGTTTCTAATATATTATAATAAAATTGAAAATAAAAATGGAAATGTAGCTAGTGTGATGGCTCACACCTGTAATCCTAGCACTTGGGAGACAGAGGCAGGAGGATTACTGAATTCCAGGCTTGCCTGGGCTACATAGTGAGCTCAGGGCCAGCCTAAACCACAAAAAAAAAATAAATAAAATAAATAAATAAATAAATAAATAAATAAATAAATAAATAAATAAATAAATAAATAAAGGAAATGAGAAACAGCTATGTTTCAAAAAATGTATACTCATGAATTATGAAGAAAATAAAATGGAAAATATACTAGAAAAGAATAGTAATGAAGGCATTACATGTTTAAATATTTTTGGCATCTATGACAAATTTTAGAGGCAAAAGTATAGTCTTAAGTACATATATTAGAAAAAAAAATTTGAAAATAAATAACATGAAAAATAAGCTTATTAGTGACCCTTAGGTAGGGAATGAAGAGACTAAAAGTAAACTGCAAAACACTAATAAAGGAAGAGCAAAACTAGAAAATTAAAAGTTAATGAAGAGGATCAGTGGACCTGAGATTAGTCTGCAAAGAAAATTTCTAAAAGCAGAAAAATGAATAGGAAAATATGAGTAAACAAACAACAATGTAACAACACACCCTCTAATTCCTCCTTTCCTCCTCTCTAAATACACAATATTTGGGTGGTTGAGAAAATTTTGTTGTAACTTCAATGAAGAAATAATCCTCTTCTAATGTAGTGTTGCATGAAGGGGGGAGAATTGCCCATCTTTTTGGTAAGGCCAATATAGCCTTGATACCAGTTTTGCACAAGAAGGGTCAAAGAAAATAAAATTGTGACAAATCTGCCTTATGGACATAAGTGAAAAATTGTGTAAAATAGCAAAAGCAATTCAGCATTAAAATGCTTAATTTAGGTATGATTTAGTACAGAATGCTTCAGAAAAACCTATTAATGTAATATATTATGCTGAGATATAAAAGGAGGGCGATTATTTGGTCATCTCAAAGAACACAGGCATTACTAATATTTAAAACTTATACACAATAAAAAGCTCCTCATTCTCTGAATGGAAAGGGAATTTTTCTATGTGATAAAGGTTACCTTCTGCAAACCTCCAGGATTCCTATTCTTACACTGGAGCATCCTCACTGAAGTGAGGATGAGACACGATTCTCACTGTCACCATATTCAGCATTCTGTGCAAGGACTTAGCCAGTGGAATAACATGAGAAAGAGGAAGGAGAATAATAATGGATGGGGAGATATAAAACTGTCATTTGTACAGAATATGGCTTTCTCTGCAAGAATTAAGAAGAACCTGGAGAGAAATCATTAGTACTAATAGGAGAGTTCCCAAAGTTTTCTGACTATAAGGAAAGCATGCAAAAGTCAGTAACATTTTTATGCTACAGCAGTAAGAAATAAGAAAGTTGAAAGAAAGAAGAGTATTTATAACAGCCACACTAATAACAGAATGCATAGAACTATATCTAATAAAATGTATCATACCTGTGGAGAAAACTGTCATACTATTCAAGGTTATCCAAGAGAATTTGAATAAATGGAGAATGATATTATATTCATTGACAGGAGGACTCAATATTATTAATTTGACAAAATATTTTCAAAATAATCTGTAAGTTCAATGTAATTCTAGTCAAAATTTTAAAAGGGTATTTTTATGGAACTTGACAAGCTGATATTAAACTAAATTTGAATAGTAATGGGCCAAGAATAGCAAAGAAAATTTTGGAGAAAGAATGAGGAGACATGCTCTATTAGGTATTATGGCTCATTAAACAGAGCCATTGCAACCCCTGCCCATTCCCTGAAAAGGTGTTCCATCTTCTGTATTCTGCACTCAAGTTAGTATGCTTAGAGTCAACCTGAATCCCCCATTTCTCTGGGAACCTTCCTGTATCCTCAGAGTCTGACTGCAGCTCCTGTCTTCCTCTGCCAGTCTCTCACCTGATAATATTACATGCTTCTGTGCTTGGGCCACACTTGTCTGGTAGAGCACAGCCGGAGCAGTCCTTGTACAGCTGTGTACAGCTTTGTCATCTCCTCTCTCGCCCAACTTGCAACAGTGCTGTCCACTGCACTTAGAGTACAGGCCAGAGTCCTTTCCTGGCCCCACAGAGCCCTGTGCAGTCTGGCACACCTGCTGTAGGTGCCACAGCTTTTCCCTGGTTTGCTCCCCTGGCTTCTTTTCTGTCCCTTCAACATGGCATGTGCATGGTTGGTAACTCTGTAGGACTCTTTCCTGTGTCCTTTATCTGGACATCTGACCATCTCACAGCTTTGAATATTTGAAGTCATTTTCCTTTTGAGGTCCATCCTGAACACTATTAAAAATCCCATCACTAAGGATCTCTGACCTTGCTCCACTTTTCTTATGTTTTATAATTCTTTGTGTCTTCCTAGTCACCATATTACCTACCTACCTGATTATTTTTAGTGTCTCTTACCTATCTTTCCCTGCTGGTGTGTTTTCTCCATAAGACAGTAGGAACTTGTCTGTGTTGTTCACTCATGCATCCCAACTATTTGCAGGACTTCCTGGTGCATATTAGGTGCTATGTGACTATTTGGTGAACAAATGAATAAAAATAGTGCAGAGATTCAAGAATCAGGAATATTCAAAATGATGTACTAGTACAGGTGACATTAGTGAGAAGTGGAGGAAATGGACTTTAAAATAAATAATAGTTTATTTGGGGTATTTGATTATCCACAGAGAAAAAGCAAATTGAATCCCTGTCTCACACCCTACACAATATAATTTCTAGATAGATTAGTAACCTAAAATAAAGAGCAAAACTTTAAAGGCTTCTGAAAATATTGAACGTCATCTTTATAACCTTAATGTGTAGAAGGATTTATTATGGAAGATACAGACATCACCTATGATAAAAGAAAGAGAGAACACACTAAAATTTAAAATATCTGCATGACTATAGATATCACAACTGGAGGCAAAAGGCAAACCAGACACAATAATATCTGCAAGTATGTAATTGACAAAAATTGATTAAAACATATTAAAATCACAGCAAAAGAAACAATAAAAATATAACAACCTATAGAAAAGTGGAGAGAGGCAATTTATCAAGAGATAATGTGAATGACCAATATACAATAGGAAAGAATATTTAACCTAGCCAAAATATATCAAAATCATAAGGAGATACCATTTAAAAGTCATGGAAAACATTTGTATACCTTTTGCAATACCAAATGTTTACAAGGCTTTGGCACAACAGGGATCTTGTATGCTACTGTTACTTACATCTTGCAAACTTTTTTGCTTCCTTGTTCCTGTACACAGGGTTCCCAGTGTGGGGAGGGAGCTGCTGTCATGTGGGATTCAGTGCTATTTTCTCTGGTGAAATCACACCCTGTTGCGATCCAGGATTTCAGATCTTTCAGAACCAAAAGCTGAGTGTCAGGCAGTACATTGTCCTGATGGGTTGTAGGAATTAGGGTAGATGGTGCCATCCATGTTTGTAGCCCCTTGAGGTGCAATCACATACAATCTTTTGGGATCATCATCTTGGGGGCTTTTGATGGACTGCACATTGCGTGTCCTGAAGGATGCGACCCTTCCTGGAGTTCCTTCTTCAAGTCAGTGCTGTGGCTGCACCTCAGGGCCATTCATTCATCCTGTCCCAGGAGAGCAGCTTCTGGGTCTGTGCAGAGAACAGAACAGGAGGAGCTGTGTTGCATATACTGTGAAGTGAGTCACCTGCCTGACGTGGTGTTCTGTGGGTCAGTCACTGGCTGAGATCCTAAGGTGGGAAAGTCACAACCCCCTGGGAATATACATGAGAACACTGCTGGCCCCTGTAGCATGGATAGGGCCCCACTTATTCCCCACTCTCACCATCTAGGGTTGCTTGGCTCCCTTGAGGAATGGTGGTCATCAGGGGACACAGTGAGTCTCTCTTGCTGGGACATTGGTGGCAGTATCTAGATGAGACTTGGTAAGTGGTGAGCATGCCATTGGACCCATGTGAAATCTCTGCTCTGTCACTGTGGCTACTTTGTCCCTGTGTCCCATGGGTCAGTACTGAGTGGTCAGTGCAAGGCTGGCTGGTTGCCTCAGCCAGGCCCTCCCTCTGCTTTGTGGATTAGTCTGCTTCATGGTGGCTGCTCTGTGGCTGGCATTATCTCACAGTACCAAGGTCCTCATAGTGCCTGTCATTCTCCTGTGTCCATTCTGATTTTTTGTCCCACCTCTTCCATTCTTTTTTGTTTCTAATCTCTGACTACTCACCCAAGCCCCTTGTTACAGTTTGAGAGTCCACATGTGGTCTGAACATGGATGGACTCCTCTCACCCAAGATGGTTCACTGCTTCAGTGTCTGAAGGCTGCTTGGGTGTGAGGATTTCCTCTGCCACTATCTTTAGGCCACTCTAGGGATGCTGCTGTAGTTTCCTGCCTGTTCTCACAAAATGAGCCTGCCATCCATAAACAAAATAAAACAAAACAAAGTAGGCCTTTTTTTTTTTTTCCTGGAGCTGGCTGCCCACAATCCCCATATAATCATGGGAAGAAAGTAAGGGAAAGGTGTTGGTGCAGTACTAGAGTGTGCCATGGGAGTTTGGCAACCTATTCCCATGGCTTGCTTCTGCCCTCTGGTCCTGTCAGGTATATTCTAGATATATGATTTCTGTTTGTGATGAATTGATACTGCCCCCATGGGACTAGTCCTTGATAAGCAAGTTCAGTGGCATGTCCCACCGGAACTCCCTCATTTGTCATTTTGCAGTGACATCCCTGGTACCCATATCATTGTTTTTTTTTTTTGTTTTGTTTTTTGTTTTTTGAGACAGGGTCTCACTTTGTAGTTCAGGCTGGCCCTGAGTTCACTATGTAGCCCAGGCAAGTCTCAAACTCATCAGTTCTCCTGCCTCTGTCTCCTGAGAGCTGGGATTACAGGCATGAGCCACCATGCCTGGCTTTATCATGGTTTTAAAATATCTTTTTAGTTCAAAGACACCAGGCACCTTAAAGAAATGACTGATTTTTGGTGTGCAGTAGGAAATGTGCAAGCAGAGCCAGGAACATCCAGTCGAATCAGTAAGAAAGCCACGAGGGACAACTGAGACATGCTAGAGGGTCTCCAGAGCCAATGCCAGAGGTGTCAGTGACCCACCCTTGGAACCTTGAAGCTGCCAAGAACAGTAGTTGTCAAGTACAGTGGATGCATAAATTATGACTGTTCTGATTTATGAACAACATGGGTTAATTAGGTTAAGGAGAGATTCATCTGCTTCTTGTTATCTATCCACACCATATCCAATTCTCAACTGTATTGACTTACAACCAACTTGAGTTACAAACAGCCCTTGGGAACTGATCGAGTTTGTGAGTCAAGAATCTACTGCACATTTAAATTAGTAAGTTTATAATGATGAAAATTAACTGGCCAACTTTGGAGGTGGTAAGTTCATCATTTTGAAGATGCTAAGTAAATGGACATAGTCATACATTTCCTTCATTATGATTTGCCCCAATGAGTTTTTCTTTTGAATATATTACATCTGATAAATGAAAAAAGAATTATGGAAGATCATCATTTTGTAACTCTCGAGAGGTAAACACTTTCTAAGCATCAACCATCCATGGATGCTAACATCACAAAAGAGACAGTGAGACGTTATGTACTTTCTGATCAGAAAGCACAGAACCCTTAAGGTCTTAGTGAGGGATCAACCTCCAGTGGTTAGTGAGGGATCATGTCTGAGTCAGGTGAAGCATCAGATCCAGCTGTCAGTCTCAGTGGTTGCCCTTTGAGGACACACTGACGAACTGAATTGTACCGTGGGAATGCAGTCTGCAGAGGCCATGCTGTGGGAAGCTGTGTAGTCATGTTAGCCCTTATTCTACAGGATAAAGGACAACTTGTTCATTAAAAGGACTTAAGACATATTATATAAAAGAATGAACAAGACTAATATAATGTAAGGTACAGATACTTTGATCATTAAGAATATGAAGAAACATAGGAAGTGGTTACTATAAAGCCAGTTAATGGTTACTTTGAGGAGAGGGATTGGGTTGAGGGTGGCATTTAAAAGGGTTATAAATGGTACAGTTGTGTGTAACTCAACTAATGCATATCTATGCTATTTCTGTGAAGTTTTGCTTTCTTTTAGATATATTCTTTATTATTATAGATCTATTATGGAAAAACTTTAAAAATGAAAATATTCTTGTATTTCCATCATTTTAAAACAGTCATGGTTGCCAGGTGTGGTGGTTCACACCTGTAATCCCTGCACTTGGGAGGCAGAGACAGGAGGATAGCTGAGTTCGAGGCTTGCCTAGGCTACATAGTGAGCTCAGAGGCAGCCTGAACTACAAAGCGAGACCCTGTCTCAAAAAAAAATTGATAAAACAGTCATGGTTATAACTAGTATGTTTCCTTCCATTCTATTCTGATAAGAATATTTTTACAGTTATAATAGAAATATGCATATAATTGTGTTTTTCCTTTTAAATTTAGCCTTAGATAATTATGATATAATAATATGCATATTTCCATGGTGCAGTATTATCACAACAGTAATTGTTTTACTGTGTTGAATTTCATTATTTGGCTCTATCAGATTTTAAAACTATTAACCTATTTTTGGTAAGTAGATTTCCCCTCACATTTTAGCAAGTAGAGTATTTTTGGATAATATATAACTTTATGCACATTGTTGTTTTGATTGTTGTTGCTTTGAATTTTTAAAGTACACTATTAACAGCTGTCAAGAATGTCAGTAACTAAATTTCCCCACAGCCCTGTCATTAAATCTAGCAAAGCTAGTGATTGTCAGAATAGGAGGCATATATTAATTTACCAACTGTTGTTCCACCCAGGATTTTAGTTATATGTGGCTTAGCACAGCTGCATAAAACTCAAGAGAGGCAGCAAGTTTCTTTCATCTGGGAATGGGCTATGAACTAGCAGCTCTCCTGGGGAATTTGGAAACTTAGGGGAGAGGATCAGGGTGCTTTCTGTGGACCCAAGAAAAGACAGTGTGACATTTCTAACATAACTATGGTGCATGTATGTTCCTGTGAAATGGGTATTGGTTTTTAACGTACTGTTCAAAAGAACCCAATAACTATGCACAAACGTTTCCTAGTTGAATGGAATACAGTTTTTGTGAGTTTGTTTATTGCTATTCATCCCTTCCATGTCTTCTTCATTTATTATATTCAATAAAAAAAACTCAGAAGACTATATCTATGGGTAAACAATGACAACTCATGTGAATTAATGGTAACCAAAGTTTAAAAATTGAACAGACATACAGGACATTTTAAATTGGAAATATTGCATAGATATATATTAATTTTGAAAATTTCTCTATTAAAGTAAGTCATTGAGTGCTTTGTCTTTGTTAACATATTTTTAAAAAAATAACCCTAGCCATTTGTAATCACCAAATGATCAGAGAATCTTCTCTTTCCAGCTAACAGGGCTTGTAATATGCAGTGAGCACCTTGTTTTAGAAAAATGCTTAACCACTTTCCTATTTTTTGCAGGAATGGGCTGTTTCTGGGGAGCTGAAAGGAAATTCTGGGTCTTGAAAGGTGTCTATTCAACACAAGTGGGCTTTGCAGGAGGCTATACTCCCAATCCAACCTACAAAGAAGTCTGCTCAGGTAGGAAGACTTTGCTGTCATATTGCTGGCAGGAGCAAGGGGGCTTGTCTCTGCTGGTGGATGACAAGATCTTTAAAATGGAAATACAAATTTAAAAAAAACTTTTGTCCAGGTTTCTCTTTACCATTTTTATCAATGTACTTGTTTGGCTCTCATTTTATAGTTTTAGAAGGTAGGAAGTTTCCTGTGGAATGTAACATTTAGCTTTTTGTGTAAAACCAGTGCCCTAAAACTTGATGGCTTAAAGCCAGCTACATCAGCAGTCTGGGTCAGCTTGCTCCTGCAGGTCTCGCAGGGACTCACTGAGGTGGGTCACAGTCTCCTAATGAGGTTCCTTGGGGCACACTGGTCTCTAGGGGCTTCTCTCATGTCTGGCCCCTGTTAGCGCTTCTCCTGGGCCAGGGGATAGGGGCATGGGATGCACTGGCCTGGATTAAACCCCTGGTGGTGCTCATAAGAACTAAGAGCAGCAGGAGAGTACAAGCTCCATCCTTGGGCTGTGCTGTGTTTACTCTTGTACCATTGATTAAAAGAAGTCTCATGGTCTGACTGAGAGTCGATAAGGGATCCTTCACTCACTGGGAGGGATGCAGGGACATAGAGTTGTGAAGACATCAGAACCATCATGTGACAGTGCACCACATGGCTCAAACATATTAAGTACTGCACAAATTTACTGAAGAGAAAACCATGAAAAGCCATGTTATGCTGTAGAAATTGGCAAACTGGGTCCCATAGGCCACGTTCTGCTCCCTGCCTGCTGACATAAATCGAGTTTTATTGAAATGCAGCTTTGTACAATTTTTGTTTGTTTTTACATGTTATCTATCTTATGAGCATTTTTGTTCCACACTGTTATTGCTGCATGATTGCAGCAGAGGTATATGGTCTGCAAAGTCTGGAATACTTACTCTGGCTCTGTACAGGCACAAAAATAATGACCACTACTCCTCTGGACAGAGGAGAGACAGATAGCCCCATGGCAAATTCTAGCTCTAATATTAGGTTGCCTCTCTGGATTTGTTTTGGACCATCATGAATTTTCTTTGCTTTATTGCCAGCTCAAGTAGCAGTAAAAACTCATTTTTAAGAGAATATTTTGTTTACCATCTTAAGTTCTTAATAGAGATGCTATATCTAGATAGTCCACCAAATTCACACAAGTGAAAATATGTAAACATTTATTTAATTTTTTGTTTGCTTATTTTTTGAGACAGGATCTGGCTGTGTAGTTCAGGCTGGCCTCAAACCCACTATGCAGCTCAGGCTGGCCTCGAACTTGCCGCAGTCCTCCTGCCTCAGCCGCCTCAGTGCTAGGATTATAGGCGTGCCTTATCATACTCTGCTTTTATCTTTTTAACTGAAAGGCTTGCCTGAGTGTTATTTATGGGGGCCCCTCAACTCCCCTAGGGCACAGTAATGTTGTGGGTGTGTGAAGGAGGAAAGCTGACTGAAGAATATACATATTGATTTATTTGTTATAATACAAATTATGATTCTGAAACAAAATTTCACATGCAAGAAGAAAAGTAGTATAAAATATGCATATCCTTGATTTCCTTGGCTGTAAAGTATAAAGAATTGAAATATCTCATCGGTATTGGGAATGTGGAATAGTGGATAAATACTTTAATGGTTAACCCATTTATTTTGCTTCTGTTTAAAAATTAAACTAATGCTACAGCAGAGCTATAAATAGATCCTGATGAGCCTGGAGATTGCCCAGGTGTATCCTCTCAAGTCTTAGGGATGGAAATGAGTAGATTTCACTCTGTAATCATGGCATAACTTGATCGTCTAGGAGCAAAAGGCTGCTAACAACTGTCTGTTGTTCACTCTGATGCTTGTCCCACACGTTCTTAGCCATTGGAATGGTGTGACTGCTTGATTGCTCACATTCCTTTCACCTCTACCTTAAGGAAACATGGTATTCCCCATGTGTTGCACTGCTGCTGTGTACAGGACACTCTCATCAGCAGTTTCTATGTCTTTCTTTTTTTCTGCACCACAGTTGCATGAAGCATCTCAGTGTGTGTTACAGGGAGTGTTGAGACTCAAAGATGAGGATCTCAGCCAGACCCACACACAGGTGGGATCTCCATCTCATTCACTCTCAGCTCGGTTTGCGCCTTTGACCATGGTGTAAGTCTTCCAGTAGGCACCATACCTCAGCGTGGCTCTGCCCCTCAACCTTTCATGTGACGACAAACGTCACACTTCACGCCCATGTCTTGGCATGCAGATCGGTGGCCACAAGCCAAATAGCCAGCAACTTTCCTTCAGCATGCTTTCCCTGCTAATGGGTACACAGCCTCCACAGGGGTGGGTGAGCAAGCAAGTGTGCATCTGAGTGTGCAAAAGCTCCATCTGTGCCAATTGCACATGTCCTTGCATGCTTATGGCATTTCCTTGTGGTGACTATGGGCAGTGACTGAAACCTGAGCCGGTGTTACCCTTGCCACCAAGGATTTAGAAAGATGCCTGACTTCCGGCAGCAGTGCAAGAGGAGGTGGCCCAGCAGTGGCACATGCACAATGCCAACCATGGCATCTAAGCAGTACATTCCCTTTCAGCTTCCATGTGGGGCTGTGCAGGGAGGATAACCTCTATCCAGAGTGCCCTTGAGCCTGGTGTGCATAGAAGACGTGAGATATGAACAGTTCCTAAGTCATTTGGAGTGACATTCCCCATTGGGAAAGAATGTCTGAAAGACACCTGTGCTGGTCTGCACAGAGACAGGTGCTTGACCAGGATGTCAGCTTGCCAGTCTGTGGGACCTCAGTCCCCTGAAGGTGCACTGGCTCAGAGGGGAAAGGGGATCTCAGCAGGTCAGACAAGGAGTGCAGCTCAGAGAGGCGCCTGGCGGCACCCTCTGGACAACTCTGCTCAGATCCACCACAACCTCAAACCAATTCCACAGGCTCTTCTGATCTTTTGTCCCTTGGAGATTATTTCCAGGAAGCAAATGCAACAAGTCCAAGCCAGTGAGGCAGGCTGTTCTAATTCTCACTTTAAATTCAATAAAATGCCACTTTTGAGATCTCAGTTTATGATGAGTTTAGCCTGCACAGGCCACTCTTTCCAAACTGGATTCACCTTTGCTGGCATTGAATGATGAAAATGGAATTTGGGCCTTCAAAGCTGAGAGCTGGAAGCTGGACTCCTTTCCCTGGAGAGTCCCATCCCTCTCCTGTGTCCATAATTCATTTAAGCTTGAAGTATGTATTTAGTTACTCACATACCTGTTTTAGAAGTGACTGTCCTCATCTGCTGGGATGCAGGGTGGCATCTCTCATGGCCTGTGGACCTGTGGGGGCAGGCACTGTTCATGTTATTCCTTATCTGTCTTAAGAGACAGGTTGAGATGTAATTCAGGTATTACAGCTCTGTCCCTAAAGGATTGGCAAAGCACTTCCTGTGTGTTTCTTATGAGTACAGTATTTGTCTGGCCCAGAGAGCCCAGACCCCAGCACAGGCTGGTTGTGAGGAGCCTTAGGTCCCTGGAGGCATTTTTGGTAATCACCATTTATTGGGAATGTGCTACATGGAAGATGAAACACTTAGTACTAGGTGAAGGCTGCTCATGAAAACTAGTCCCTGTCTTCCAGAACTCTCTTCTATAGAGTCAGATAGAAACATGATCTTTCACATTTGTTTTGAAGAGTTGGGTGACCCTGGTTTTCTCTTTGCACATGCATGCACATATGTGTGCATGTGCACACACACACAACACGTAATGTGCTCTTTCAAACAGTTGTTATGCAAACCAACTGATTAACTAGCATGCTGTTGCTTTACTACATTGATTCTAGGAGTAATTGAGCTATTCAGATCCCTGAATACCCTGACAGAGAATTATTCTTACATTTTAAAGAATGACTATACAGATGAAAATATGAAAAGACATTCTGCAGTGGATAAGCATTCTGGGTTAATTTCAGAGCATTAGACTAATATACAAAATGCCTGCCATTTCTGGCAAGAAAACCCAGGATGTTCATTCACTGGGTAATATCTTTTCGTATTTTGCTTACAGATGTTCAGAAACAATTCCATATTTATTAGTCTATTCAAAGGCTTTTAGAATTTGATGCAGCCAAATGGCACCAAAAGCAGCAGCCTGAAAGGGGCTGCATAACTTTCCTCTTGTGACAGCAGCACCCATTGAGGAGGCCCCTGTACTGACAGGTCTCCCTGGTAGGGCTTGGCAGTTGCACCGTCCCAAGAGGTCTGGGAGGAGCAGAGCCTGCAAGTCCTTGTGTGGCTGGGGGTTGTGTTGTGCAGTGTCAGTGCCTGGGACATTCGCCTCCCAGGCCTCAGTTTCCTCTCTCTAAACTAAAGTGGTGCTACATTACAAAGCCAATGTAGTTGTGATCAAATTGAAAATGAAATTGTTTCAAATTGGAAGTCAATAGAAAGTCTTAGTACTTAAGTTTTTGCCATTCTAGCCCTCGGGCACATTAAAAATGAAAATGCTTGCCACACTAAAGAGCAAGCGTGTGGTAGCAGGCAGGTGTCAGCCCACGTCTGATACACCTGGAACCTACTGTCTTTCTTCTCTCCTGTGTTCCTTGTGGGTCACAGCAACAGCCTTCTCCAAGTGCACATTGTTTTCTTGATGCTTATGAACTCCAGCCAAGCATTGAGTGATCAGCTCTCCCTTAATATAAAGCAGCCCAGTATGCCTTTTTAATTTGACTTAGTATCTGAAGTGTTTGGGTGGAAGTGCATGTCTGTGTATCTTACATGAGATAAATGGTCTCATTCTGCTGCAAAGTAGGAATGAGTTCTGTGATTGGCAGATCGTATGAGGTGATGGAGAACCCCTCTGAATCCCTTGCCGACTGTCTTAAGTCTCTTTTCAGGTGCAGTCAGTCTTTTTGTCTTCTTTTCGATGTCAGTCAAAGTAAATTACTATGTTGGTTACATAGCCCTGAAAACGCAAGAATACTGGTGTCGGTTTTCTCTCTGAGCTGTTTTATCACATATATTCCTCTTACTTTATACACAATTTGGGCCCCGAGCTTGTAGGAGACAGAAAAAAGATGCTCATTTCTCTCAAACTAACAGGAGAAGGCAAGGTTTGAGATCGGGACCCTTGACTGGTAGTTAGAAACTCAGACTGAACACCTTTCCTTAGCCAACCCGTTTCCCCAGCCCCACTCATGCGCTGATAGGGACACATTGACTCAGTGACTAGACCCCGCCTGAGGGGACAAAACACAGCTAGTAGGAAAGTGCTGTCTTTTTCCTTTCTTTTTTCTTTTCTCTTCTCTTCTCTTCTCTTCTCTTCTCTTCTCTTCTCTTCTCTTCTCTTCTCTTCTCTTCTCTTCTCTT
>PVIC010020822.1:0-29138 GCA_004025085.1 Thryonomys swinderianus | reverse complement strand
GAAAGAGAGAGAAAAAGAAAAAGGGAAAGAGAAAGAACAAAAGAGAGAAAGAAAGAGAGAAGGAGGGAGGAAGGAGGAGGGAGGAAGGAAAGGGGATGGGGGAGGGAAACAGGAATAGAGATGAAGGAAGAAAAAGAAGTGAAGAAAGATGGATAGACAAACTGCAGCACACTGCCCACATGACTGGCCACAGAGGAGCGAAATGGCCCCATCTGTGCCAGTCAGAGAACTACCTACCCTCCATAAGAGAAGGGATCTGTGCCTGAGACTCGAATGACTCTCTCTGAGAGGGACAGGTCCGAACTGCGCCAGAACTCACCATGACTAGGATTATTGATGCAAAGACATGACAGTCAAGGAGCAGGCAGATCCTGTGGCAGGAAGACCCATGTGTACCCGCACTCTAGCTGCAGAAGAGCCTGGGGGAGCGATGGCAACAGGGAGGGAGGGAGGATTTTATAAGGGCCGGCACAATGACAGCATGCAGAGCACATATCTCTGCTGTCCTCCCTCACCGCCACAAAACAGGCAGTCACCAGTCCTCACGGGCCACCCTCCACCAACTCTGACCCATGACCTGCTTTGGAGCCGACTGCCCGCCCGGGTTAGCGGATGGTTGGCCATGACCCGGTGCCCAGAGACACGTCTCCGGTACCCATCCAGAGCTCAGTAGTCTTCCCCGCATCTCCACTTTTTCTCTCTGCAGTTTGTGTCACCCACAGCCAATTACAGCATGAAACTCCACAGAACATTCCGGAAATAAACATTTCACGGTTTTAAGTTGCGTGCAGTTCTGAGTAGTGTGGTCAGATCTCAAAGTGCCCCATGGGGGTGTGAACTATGCCTGTGCCCTGTGCCCCACGATGTACACACATTCCTTGCCCCTCAGACACCGAGCGGCAATGTTGCGATCCGACTGACTCTCTTGGTGTTCCGGTGTCTGTAATCGAGTAAGCCTTAGCAGTAGCCTAGAGCTGTGTCGCAGTGCCTCTGTCGCTGACTTCAGGACATGAAGCACTGTACCACCTCAAATTATCATCGTCCTCAGGGTGAGTACGGTGCAACAGCATATTGCAAGAGATTCATCTTTCATTATAGTATATGGTTATAATAGTCTGTTTCCTTATTAGTTACTACTGTTGCTCATATTGTGCCTAATTAATACATTAAATTCTTATTGTAGGACTATATGTATAGGTGCAAATGTGGTGTATACAGGATTCGGTACTATCCAAGACTCCAGGCATCCCCTAGGTAGGCTTCTTGGAGCGTAACTCCTTGGATAAGGAGCTCTGCTCTAGTGCTTTACAGGACTCTTTGGTTCCCCCTGAAACAGGCACCCTCTCACCCTGGCCAGATGACAAACTCCTCAGCAAGGCCCGTGTCCATTTTGTTTGCCAAATGGACGAGCTGAAGAAAGGTCACAGAACCTCCAGTTCCCTGCCAGAGAAGGAAATCAAACAGCAGGTTCTTCTTCATCCTAATTCCACAGGACTTTGTCATCCGCCTTCTGAAAAGAAGGACAAATCATATGTTCTTCATTTTGGTGAAACACATAGATGCACCACGACTCAAACAAGAGTGGCAAGTGTGACAGGGTGTGCAGGGCATGCCCCACTTTTCTCCATTAGACCCAAGGGACGTTCACTGAGCACACAAAACAGGAAAACACGCAGGAAACAAAGCATATTGGGAGGCTCAGTACACTAACAGAGATCTGTAACCTTACCAGGCTTTGGACGTTAAAAGAAAACAACATTTTATATGAAATAATTTAATGCTTTGTTTGTTTGTAGTACTACAGCTCAATCCTCAGGGCTGCCACTTGCTGGCAGCTGCTCCAGCACCAAGCTATATTCCCAGTGAAAATAAAAATATAAATTGTGGCTGGTTAAAATGAAGTGATACAATGAAAGCATAGCTTTACCTATGTCACAAGGACACAGTACAGCCAGAAATGAAGACTAAATACATGGTGGTATCCTATACGGAATCCTGAAACAGAAAGTATATTAGACAACAACAAAGGAAATATGTATACTATGGACATTAGTCAAGAGTAATATATCAACAGTGCCAGAGAAACACGCCACAGTCATGTTAGATATTATAGTAAATGAGGAAACTAGAACCCCTAGGGGGAATCACCGTACTATTGCCACAACTTTATGGACTATCCCAATACCTTGTTTTATACCCTAACAGAGGATCACAGCTAAATGAAGATTTGTATGAAGCATCCTATGGTCAAACACCTGACATTCATAAGGATACCATCATAAGAAATAGCCCCAGTGCCAATCATGAATACTAATTGAATAATTAAAATATGATCCAGATTCAATGGATGAATATTTTATTCATTGATTCATAAAAAGTTCTAGCCAGTACTTAGAAATAAAACATTCTGGAGAATCTTGAAGTTTTTAGCTGAATCCTACACTAATCTTCATTGGCATGGTGACATGAATTCTTAAAAGGCGCAGGAACTGATGGCATACCCTTGGATGCCCTTGATGAATGTCCCGTCGTCCATTCAAAGCTGAATCAGTTCTGTCTGTACCTACTGACTAAAGGGAAAGGACTCATTGTTGGTACTGATGATGCTTGTTAGCAACTAGTTTCACACCCAGGTGAATGACAGACACAGGTACAGGGTCTTGTCAAATATGTATGAATTTTTAATAGACACCAAGTACCAGTCAAGTGAAACTCTTCAGCAAACATCTCTTTCACATGCAGCTTTCAGGTGGCATCAAGAGAAAAGGAGCTTCTATCTGGAAAGTGGTGATGGGTGTGTGCTGATTCCTAAACTCTTCCTTTAATGACACAATAACCTCACTCTCATTAATAGGAGAGATACTATTAACCAAGAATCTGCTAATGAAGCTCATCCTGTGTCTTTGGACTCGAATCCACGAGGCTATGCAGTCTTTGATTGGTGTTTCTTTTAACTATGTTCTGTTGTTCAGACTTTCCATCCAATGATCTTTTCACCTGTTGAGCCAAATCAGTGTGCTCAGTGTGATGTAATTAGATGCAGTTCTCAAAAGGAACTTTCGGAGAACTTCAAAGCAATCTCCTTGTAATTAGTGAGGGGATTTATTCACCAAAGCATCCTTAGATTCGGTCGTCCTGGCAGAAAGGTGTAATTTCCAGGATGTAACAAAGGAATTACGATGCAGAAAACAGCCCAAGAGGGTGAACGCACTGCAAACCAGGAGCCTCTGGAGAGCAAAGATGCCGCCCACAGTGAGCTGCCGGGCACAGAAACTCGGGCAGCACACGAACCTGCCCACTGCAACTGCGAATTCCAGTTGTATGTTCCAGAACTACAGCTATCTCAGCAACACAGCAAATCAAGAAACAACCATGACACTAGAAATGGAGCAGTGAGGTGAAAACTTAATTGGAATAGAGCGGGATATAAAGTGCTGAAAAAGTGAGCCCACGAGTCTGGGAACTGGGCCAGGCACAGTGTGGGAACACTAAAGAGACCTGATAGTTTCAGGGGAATGGTCTTATTAAAAGGTTACAGCAGCTACAAACCCATACAGAATCTGGGGTGAGCTGCCAGTGTCTAATTGGTAGTGGTATTAGCAGTTTGTAACTTTTTCTTTTAATTATGTCTAACTTTGAGTTGAATAAATATTAACTTCTGGTTCTATATTCCTAAAAGGACCAGGTGATCTCTGCTCTGGAAATAGAATTCAACCACTCGAAGATGGAGTTACCAGTGTCTCCTGCCAGCTTAACCTTGGCTTTGGTCCCACTTCTCCAGCAAACAGTAAAACTCCCAAAGAGCTGTGCACAGGGCCGTTCTCTCTCATGTCACCTCCATAAAGCTTTTTCTACCTTCTGCCTCTGATGGTCCCAGAACCTCCAACAAAAGCCTACTGTTGGGGGCCAAGTGAGAGTTTGGCTAAAGAGCAACGGAGGCTGCATGGCCTCAGCCAGCTGAATTGGGGCCTTTCATGGACTTCCTCTCTTTTCCAACTTTCACAGCCTGGCGAGGGCCACACCGCCCACCCACTCCATGACCCCCGCAGCTGACGAGGTGAGACGCCACCTCCTCACTGTGACACGGACACCGGGGCTGCCCTGCCTTCTCTAATGTGGCTGCTTGTTTCTACACCAATACCAGCCAAAAGGGAACATGCAGGAACGCCAGGGAAACACTTCCAGTGTACTGCATCTTGTTATTTGGTTTCATGGAGGGAGTCTTCTGGATATCAGTTATTCTCATCACAAAGACTCACTTTGCCATTGTGCAGTTCATCCCATGAAGACACTTTTCAAATAAAAGTGGTAACAGAGGAAGATGTTTAAAAAAAAAGAAAACCTAAAAAGAATCAAACTGGGGCCGGAGATTTAGCTCAGTGCTTCCGGCGCCTGCCTCGCAAGCACAAGGGCCTGAGTTCGATCCCCAGTCACCACATACAATGCTGGGCATGGAGACTCACACCCACCAGCAATCAACCAGCAATCAGCACCGCATACCACAGTGCCAGCGCAGTGGCTCACACCTGTCATCCCAGCACTCGGGAGGCAGAGGCAGGAGGATTGCTGAGTTCCAGGCTTGCCTGGGCTACATAGTGAGCTCAGGGCCAGCCTAGACTACAAAGCGGAGACTCTGTCTCAAAAAAGAAAAAAAGAATCAAACTGTATTGTCCTAGATGATGAAGAAAGGTTTTTTTGGTTTTTTTTTTGTTTTTTTTTTTGGGGGGGGCTAAGCTGACACACTGCCTTCTGGTCACAGTAAAGTAGAGGAGGGCTTTAAGGCCTGGCCAAGGAAGACTTTGGATGGGAGAAGCCTCCTCCACCCCTTTCTGTGAGTTAGTCCTGGTTGCTAGAGGTTGTCCTTCCCCAACAGGTCCAAATTTCACGGGCAGCCTCGCCTCAGAGTCCAGAAACAGTTGGGGGCAAACATCTGTGGCCTTGAAAGGTGGCTTCTGGGTCGGTTTCCCAGGTGAATCAGAACAAAGCACCGCAAACGCCAAAGCTTGAACCACAGGAGCCGATACTCTCACAGCTCCGCAGGCTCTGAATCCCAAGGCACAGTGTGCAAGGGTGGGTGCCTTTGAGGCTGTGGAGGAGGAGCCGTCCTTACCGTCTCTCCTTAGCCTGCAAACAGCCAGCTTCTTGTGATTTTGCACCACTGTCATTCCTCCATAGGTGTCCGTCCCCACTGGGTCCAATTTCTACTTCTTAATGGACACTGTCCTAAGAGACCAGCACCCAGCCTGATGACCCACCTATAACTAGACCACCCATGTGAAGGTCCTCCCTCCAAATGAGATCATATCCTAAGACAAAGGAGGGTAAGATTCCAAAGTTTCAGGGGGGATTCAACCTGTACCAAGTAGTGTTATTTGTCTTGATGATTAATTTTGATTTGAAGTGATTTATGTGACAGCCCAGCTCATACTGGCAGGGAGTACCTCCGTGAGAAAGAGCAGCAGGTTACTTCAAGTACAGGAGTCCGTGGCATCGGCCCACCCACAACCAGGGACCCTGCCACCAACCTGCTTGTGACTCCAGCACCTTCAAACTCTTTCTCACGCCAACCTCTTATAAGAAGATGGGGTCTGGTGGCCCCAGCGCTCAGCATATGTGGGTGGACATGACTGTTCTCTGATGTCCCAGCAGCAGCCAGGGCACCTCCCCTCACCCCAGCATTGTGTTCAAGCGAATTCTTCCGTTCCTCTCCCTTGGCTGACATTCCTTTTTCTTATAATATTTATATTAGTGCCATTCTGGGTTTCCAGCGAGCAACGCATTGGGCCCACAGCACCCGGGAGTGGATGAAGAACTCCTTGTACAGGCTGTGTGGCCATTTTTGGTAATGGCCCTGTTGGACATTTACAGAGTGCTTCCTGATTTATACACACCCTCCTCCCAACTCTTCACCTGCCTGTGTGTGTCCAGATCTCTTCCTGCCTCCATCTGCTTTGTGCTTTCTCTACTTTCCCAGTCTTGGCTTGGACCCCTAGATGGCCTAGTTTAAACTATATCAAAATATGTACAATTTCCCAACTATCTCCCCAGGCCAGATTGCTCCTTCCTCCAATCATGCATTTCACAGACAAATCCCTGCTGGGCAGGTCCAACTTAAAATCCACTCTCTGGGGTCTCGTTGCCACCTAAACACTAACTCCACCCTTGCTGACCAAGGGCCACAGAGGCTGCACTTGACCTTGACTCCTTTTCCCTCAAATCCCACATCCCCATCCACTGAGAAGTATCTGCTCTATCTCCCAGATGCTCCCAGAATCCACTCCTTCTCACTCCCACAATGACCCTGGGGACCCACCTGTTCCCAGCCCTGCAGGATTATAGATAGTGGCCCTAAAAGAACCCTATGCCAGCCCTGCCCCTTGACCCAGCTCTGCACTCTGCAAAGCAGCTGACGCCTCAAACACTGTCACTGAGACACCACGGGTGAAGCTCAGAAGGACAGACTGAGAGGAAGAAGCCAAACCCCAAGAGCATGTGTGTGATTCACTTCCTAGCAGCAATCACCCAGAGGTGGGCTCAGAGGACACCACCTTTGGAGTCAGGTGTGGGTAAAATCAGAAAGGAGCTTTGTATTTGGGTGCTGGGGTGGCTGCAGGTTAGCTAGGCATGCATACAAAATTTATCAAACTCTGTGTGTGTGTTTGTATATGAAAATTGTACTTATGCATGAAGTCTACCAAAGCTTTAGAGTCATATAAACACTCATATCACACTACTTGGAGTGAAGTTCTTCCTGATCCTACTCCAGATAGCTCACACTCACTACCCACATATGCATACTATGAACCTAACAGTGTGACAGCCTCCCTGGTTCCTGCTCCCCTTAACCCTTTGGAGTGGCTATTTTCTGTCTCTTCTTCAAGGCAGCAAGAGTGTCCATCTATAATCACTGCCCAATCCCGGCACCTTCCAGTCTGGAGTCTGCAGTTCTCATGTTCGCCTACAAAGTGCTTCTCCAAGTAGCTGACAGACTCCCCTCCAGGTTTACTTTACAAAAACAAGGCCTCCCTAGCCATCTTCATGTGAAACACGTTAGCCCACCTGCAGCCTGAGACCTGTGCTCCTCCTTGTTCCAAGTATCACCTTTGGGCTACGTATGTTGCATGTCTGTGTGCATATGTACTGGACACCCTGTCTCGCATCTGAGGATGGGAAACGCCAAGACAGTAAAGTAGAGGCCATAGGAATGGCCTGCACCTGGCAATGTGCCCAGCAGGAACAGGCCCTGGACTAACATTGCAACCAACACTGGAGATGACCATGTGGCATGGTGTCCACTCTGAGAAGTCCAAAGCCCAGCTCAGACGAAAGCCAGGATCACATACACTTCAGGTGCAGGGTGGTAGTCATTGCACCAAGGCCACACTACCTGTGCCATGTCACCTTTACTCAGAGGCAGATGCTCAGGGTCACTCTGCAACCTTAGGACCTGCCTCCTTCTCCTGCCAACTGCAAGTAGTGCCCAGCAGCCCCATGACCATACTGTGTGCAGGCCCCTAGCCCCATCAGCTCTGATGACAGTCCCTTCTCACCATAAGCACACATCTCCAACTGAATGCAGCTCCAAATGAATAAAAAGAAACTGACAACTGTCAGTCTTTTTTGTTTCCTGTGGTACAGAGAATCAAACTCAGGACCTTGCACTTGCCAGCCAAGTGTACGTACAAGTGCCAGAGAACTAAATCCCCAGCCCTTCAAACTGACAACTTTAAAACATTACCAGATTCTGCAGACCGAGAAACAAAGCTGTGGGCCAAACACAGGCAGCAGAAGCATATCCGTTGCAAAGGACACAATGAAGAATCCACCTCGAGGATGTGGCTCAAGGCCAGCGGGAACTTGCTCTCCCTCTTCAACAACAAATACACAGGGAACACAACTAAAAGCAACTTCACACCTCATATAACTGAATCAAAGCTACAGAACGAAGGGGGAAAAAAATCATCTGCCCAACTACTGAACCCAGGTAAGACAGCGGATCTGTACTTTTTAAACTTAGCAACTCCCACCAAGTCCCACCCTCTCTCCCTGTCAGCTCAGTCGAGTGGTAACCAAAGGCACCAACTCTGCAGACAGCCAAGAGATCTAAGATCTTGGGATTCTGTGGAAAGCACCCTTTCCACAGCTCAGGCAATATTCTGTCTGGACTTGTAGCATGCTGGAAACCTCTGGATTTAATTCAGAGCTCAGTAAGGCTGGGGGAGGGAGGGTGGCAGATGATAGGTACCCCTGGGGCATTACTAAAATACCAGCAAACTGCAGCCGCCCTTCCCCTGCCTGATGCACCAACTACACAACTGTGGTAATCGCCAGCCTGATCCAGAATGTAAAACGGAGTCCTAAAGAATTAAAGTACATGTGGAACTCCAGAAGTGCTTATGCATTTATAGAGGGGCCGGGTGCATGTTAGGCTGTACACATGCCCAGGAAAGACCTGGGGACAGAGAAGCAACTCATCTCTAGGTGACTTTGAGGCCCAGTGGCATCAGAAAGAGCTGTTAAGGTTGTCTTGTGACTGCTTGCTCACAAAGTTCTCTGTGGCAGAAAGCTTCTCAGGGACAAGGAAACCTGATCGCTGATTGGCTAACCAACCAATTACACTGAGTCAGATGTGGCCCAAGAATCTTAAAAAATGCAGCAAGTAACTTAGTGGTCACACAGTACAGTAAATGCAGAAACCACAGAACTAGTGTAGCAACGCTGCAAAACAAATTAATAGTAACAAGAAAACACCACCAAGAACCAAAACGAAGAAAAAGCAAGAGAAGACACAATGGCAACCAGCAAGCTGTGAAGAGCACAGGCCTTGCTATCCAAATTGGGTTTGCCTCTTAAATTGTTAGTAAACATTTTTATGTGTACTGGTTACTTTCTCATTGCTGGGACAAAATGCCTAACGGATAGAGGTTAAAGAAGAAAAGGTTTATTTAGCTCACAGTTTGTAGAGGTTTCAGTCTGCAGTCAGCTGGCTCCAAGGCAGGGTGGCATAGCAAAAGAAAAATAGCCCATGGCAAGGCAGGCATGAGGCAGCAAGAAGTGAGACTGTCTTCTTTCTGTCCTTCAGCAGTCCATGCAGGCCACAGGCCTATTGATTGGCATCTCTCACATCCAGGGTGAGGTTTCCATTATCCAAAGCCAGAATTATACTAAATCACTTTAGTTATCACACAGCCTTAATGTATGTTCACATGTTCTAGATCCAGCCATCTCCATAAAGCCTCACCTATGAGCAGATGAGGTCTTGGGTGGGGTATCTAGAGGTAAGCTATAATATTATCTGCCTTCAAGACCTGCAAGGAAACATAAAGTAAACAAATGAACAAAATATTCAGCAGAAAATGTCCCTGGATGGGAGCAAGATTTTGGATTTAACAAAGACTTTACATAAGGTGTTATACATATGGTCAATAACTGAAGAATATCTAAAGAACTCTATGAAAATATAATAAATTTATCCTTCCAAATAAAGAATAAGAATGAAGTGAGTAAAAGAATGAAATAGAAACTCTAGAATTGAAGGTACAGTATCTGAATTTTTTTTTTTTTGAGACAGGGTCTCGCTTTGTAGTTCAGGCTGGCCCTGAGCTCACTATGTAGCCCAGGCAAGCCTCGAACTCAGCAATCCTCGAACTCAGCAATCCTCCTGCCTCTGCCTCCCACGTGCTGGGATTACAGGCATGAGCCACCACGCCTGGCCAGTATCTTCAATTTACTAGATGGCTCAACAACAGATTGCAAGGCACAGAAGTTTAATCTGTGAACTAAAAGATAGACATATCAAGAGATGATCCAGCATAAAAAGAAAGAAAATATCAACAAGATCTAAGATGCCTGTGGGAAATGATCCAGCACACCAACACCTACATTAGTAGTACAGCAAGAGAAGCAGAAAAAAATACCTGAGAAAGTAATGACCAAAAATTTACCAAATTTAAGATGTAACTTACACATTGTAAAAGTTCAACAAACTCCAACAAAGTAAAATCTAATATATCCGCAAGCTAGATAAAAAATAAACTATTGAAAGACCAAGAAAGAATCTTGAAAACATCAGAAAAAGTCAGTCATCTCATTCCAGGGATCATAATAAATATGAATCAGAACTGAATTTTCATCAGGATCCAGTGAGATCACATACTCAAAGTCTTGACAGAAAAATACTGTCAACCAAGAATTCTATATTTTTCTAAATTCTTCAGAAATGAGTTAAGTCATTTCCTGCTAAAAGTATCACCAAAAATAATTATGTAGGTACCATGACCGATGGTAGAACAAGGGTTTTAAAAATTCTTTTATTAATTTATTAAACACTAATCCATCCAACAGGATTCAAAGACTTACAACACATGAAGAGGTAATATGGGGCCAGAGATTTACCTCAATGGTTCTGACACCTGCCTAGCAAGTGCAAGGTTCCCAGTTTGATCCCTGGTAACCACAGACAACAATACTGGGGGTGGTGACTCATGCCCACCAGCAATCAGTACCACATACTATAATGCTGGGCATGGTGGCTCATGCCTGTCATCTCAGCACTCAGGAGGCAGAGGCAGGAGGATTGCTAAGTTCAAAACTTGCCTGGGCTACATAGTGAGCTCAGGGCCAGCCTGAACTACAGAGCAAGACCTTGTCTCTAAAAAAAAAAAAAAAGATGTAATGTGAACTAACTGTCCAAAAGGAAACAGAACAAATGAAGATTTCTTGAAGCATATTTTTTTCCTTGCTATTGAGTTTATATTGGTCCAAACTAGATTTTCTACAGCTAAATTTAAAATTAAAGGTACAGGTACAGTCACTAAGAAAATAACTCATGAACATAAATAGAAAAATCATAAAAGTATATAATAACTGGGAACTATAACACAAAAGACAGGAATCAAACAAAAATTATATAAAAAGCAAACAGCAAAGAAATAAAAGTTTAAAAAAATCTACCATATTGGGGCCGGAGATTTAGCTCAGTGGTTCTGGTACCTGGCTCGCAAGCACAAGGTCCTGAGTTCGATCTCAGTAACCACATACAATGCTGGGCGTGGTGACTCATGCCCACCAGCAATCAATACCACATACCACAGCACCGGGCATGGTGGCTCACGCCTGTAATCCCAGCACTCGGGAGGCAGAGACAGGAAGATTGCTGAGTTTGAGGTTTGCCTGGGCTACATAATGAGCTGAGGGCCAGCCTGAACTACAAAGCGAAACCCTGTCTAAAAAAAAAAAAAAACTACCATTTTGATAAATATAATTTTTTTTTCTAGTACCGGGGATCGAACTTGGGCCCTTGTGTGTCCAAGGTTGGCGCTGTACCACTAGAGTTAAATCCCGAGCCCTATGATTTTTAAAAGCAAGTAAAAAACTCAACGATTATAACAATGGGTTTTTTAAAAATTTACCTGTTATGGCTTAATATTCAGATGTCCCCTCAAAGCTTCATAAGTTCATAGGCAGAGCTGGAAGTAGGATGTGTGAATACGGATTAAGGGTGTGTGGTAACCAAACTGGTTCTGGATGTGGATAACACAAGCCACACCTGGATGTGGGTGGCACCAACCAATAGGCTTACAGGCGCGATGGAATAGAAGAGGGAAAATGAAAGGCGTGTTGGCTGCTTTTTTCTGCCTGTCCTACCAAGGACTGGGTCTCCTCTAAAGATGCCCCTCTGCCGTGTCACCCTGCCTTGGAGTCAGCTGACTAGGAAATGAAACCTTTACAAACTATGAGCCAAAATAAACCTTGTCTCCTTTAACTTTGGGTGTTGAGTATTTTGTTTTAACAGCATGAAAGTAACCAATATAGTACCTATGTGTTGTTTACAAGTGACACACTTTAAAGAAAAACACAAATACGTTGAAAAGACGTACAATAGAAAACAGCCACAGTGAGAAACTGGTCACACTAGTATCGGACAAAATAACCATGAGGCAAAAGTAAGTAGTCACCAGAAAAAAGATAAGTATTTGACAATGATAAAAGGCTTAATCCATTAATCCATCGGCTGTCTTTGAATGTAAAAATTCTACAATGGGGCCAGCCTGACTATAAAAGCGAGACCCTGTCTCAAAAAAAAAAAATTCTACAATACATGAAACAAAAACCTACAGAAATAAAAGAAGTAGCTAATTCAACAACAACAACTGGAAACCTTTAGTATCCCACTTTCCATAACAAAACTAGATTGAAAATAACAAAGGAAATAAAATACTCTGGCAACAACATAAACCAACTAGACATAACACTAATAGAACACGCCACCCCCAGAGCAGGATATACTTTCTCTAATGCCCACATGGAATACTTCCCAGGACACCAGACTATGAAACAAGCTTCAATACATGGGAAAGGACTTAAAATGGAAATGTTATATGTTCATTAATGGAAATGGAGAAAAATTAGAAATCACTTAACAGAAGACAATTGGTGAAATTAACTCATATATGGAAATTAAACATTTCCAGATAGTCAACAAATTTCAGATGAAATCACAAGGGAGATTAAAAAAATACTTTGGATGAATGTGAACAAAGCACAACATAAAAATTTTTAGGAGAAACAGTTACAGCAGCAGGGCTTAGAAGAAAATTTGTAGCTTTAAATTTTTAGACTGCATTAAAAAAGATCTCGGGTTAATTATATAACTTTATGCTTTATGGAATTAGCAGAGTAAACCTAAAGGTAACTGGACAATAATGAAAACTAGGGAGGAAATGAAGAGTGAGAAAATCAAGAAACCAAAAATTGGTTCTCTGAAAGCTCAACAAAATTAGTAACTGTTTCGCCGGGTGTGGTGGCTCACGCCTGTAATCCCAGCACTCGGGAGGCAGAGACAGGAGGATTGCTGAGTTCGAGGCTTGCCTGGGCTACATAGTGAGCTCAGAGCCAGCCTGAACTACAAAGCGAGACCCTGCCTCAAAAAAAAAAAAAAAAGTTAACAACTGTTTCATTAGACTGATCAAGAAAAAGAACGAGGAGACTTGAATTACTCTTAGGAATGAAAAAGAAGACACTGACACAACCCTACATAAATAAAAAAGGACAGTGAGGAAATGCTATGGACAATGTGTCACGGCAAATTAGATGATCTACAGTTAACATTTCTACAGAAACAAATCTAATGAAAACGACTCAAGAAGAGGAAATTAACATAGTGACATACGTGCACCCATGTTCATAGCAGCTCAGTTTGTGATAGCTAAATCTTGGAAACAAACCAAATGCCCATCAACTGGAGACTGGATAAAGAAGATGTGGTTTGTCTATAAAATGGAGTATTACTCTGCCTTAAAGAATGATAAGTTTGAGTCATTTATACTCAGATGGATGTACGTTCAGGACATACTCATAAGTGAAATAAATAGGTCACAGATGTGTAAATATTGTATCTGTTCTCTGGTATGAGAAACTGAAGATATTAATGAGTTCTAGAATGTATGATGGATATTGTGATATAGAAAATATTCAAAGGGAAATGTGGTGGAGGAGGAAGTAATGAGAGGTAAAGAAAAAATGTGATGGTAATACAAAAAGGAAACAAAGCTTATGTATTTAGGCGGTAGGGGTTGTAGAGTGGGTAGGGGAACGGGAAAAATGAGAATTGAATCATGTCATGTACTGGTACAAATTCCCAATATTGAATGTGATCATGAAATGTATATACAATGTACCAGCAAAGATAAAAATAAACTAAAAAAAAAAAAAAAGAAGAAGAAGAGCAAATTAAAATAGATCTATAATAAGAGACTAAACTAGTGACAAAAATCTTCTCCAAAAGAACGGCATAGGACTAAAAGCCTTCCCTGGTAAATTCTTCTGAACACTTAAGAAAGAACTAACACTGAACTTTACAGACTCCTGAAAGGAGAATACTTTTGAACTCTTTCCATGAAGTGGGCACCACCCTGTCAGAAACCTCAGACAAGGACATCACAAGGAAACAAAACTATACCCATACCCCTTATGAATACAGAACATAAACGTTCTCAACAATGTAGAAGCAGACAGAATATGGGCTTTGGAGCGATGTCTATTCCCATTAGCACATGGACAGAGAGATCAATGAGATGCAGACAGCAATCCTTCAAAGACCCCAAATGCACAGAAACATCCATTATAAACCAGGCAGATTTTGAAGTAAATGGGAAATGAATGCTAACTCCCTGAATGACAGGGGCAGGATAGTTAGTTGGGGGAAGAAATAAAGCGAAAATTCTATCTTATGTCTCATGAAAAAGTAAATATTAAAAATAACAAAGATTTTTAGCTCAGAATATGAGTAAAAAATTCTGCTCATTACGCCGGGAATGGTGGCTCACGCCTGTAGTCCCAGCATTTGGGAAGCAGAGGCAGGAGGATTGCTGAGTTCGAGGCTTCCCTGAGCTACCTAGTGAACTCAGGGCCAGCCTGAACTACAAAGTGAGACTCTGTCTCCAAAAAAAAAAAGTATATTTTATGTATATGTATGTATGTATATATTATATTAATGAGCAGAATTCTGCTCATTAATAGGAAAAAGATAGCCAAAGGACAAAGAGTTTCAATACAAATGAATTCCAATGACTATAAAATGTGAAAAGACTGCCGGGTGTGGTGGCTCACGCCTGTAATCCCAGCACTCGGGAGGCAGAGACAGGAGGATTGCTGAGTTCGAAGTTTGCCTAGGCTACATAGTGAGCTCAGAGCTAGCCTGAACTATAAAGCGAGACCCTGTCTCAAAAAAAAAAAAAAATTACGAAAAGACTCAAAACTGCACTGTTGGTCAAACAAAAGTGAACTGAAATGGGTCCATGCGTCCTGCTGGAAAGCAGGAGAAGGAGGAAGTCTTCCCGAGACCAGGACGTGGAGAAAGCCTGAAAATCTCCATAGGACCATCCACCATATACCAAAGCCAGTCACATAGTGTTCCCAGTTCCACACCAGGAACTTACCTCCTCCAGTTCCTATGGAGGATCCTTGGTTCAGCTCTGGTTGTCAGAACAAGTCAGGAAAATACCACCCACTGATTCACCCCAGACTGCTAACTAACAGTACAGATATACAATGGTTAAATGGGATAGACAAAAGGACATATAATAAATACAAAATAATGAAGGTGATGATCAGGTTCTTAACATTGGCTAAACCACTCCTTATGAATTATTCTGTCTCGTCTTTATAGTAGCAGTGTCCTATTGTCACTCTTATTCACTGTCAATTCGTAGGAAGGATACCCTCCAGGCCTTCCCAGCTGGTTTAATGTTTAGTTACACAGCACAGTAAAATTCACAGCCATGTTTCCACAGACTTATTATATATGCAAACATGCTGCTCCTCCATATACCCTGGCTTGAAGACATTGAGGAGGCTTAATGGGCCACAGCCCTATTTAAAATATTTACCAAAAAGGATGCCAAGTCTAGCACCACATAAAAGTTGATGAGGAGAAGAGGCCTGGAAACCTTTGATTCCACAGGGTAGTCTTGCACAAATGGGAGTACCATTTCTGCCTCTCTCGAGGCAGGCAACAAGGGCCTCCTCCTGGAGCTCCCTCATTCTGTGTGAGACCCCTACAGAGGCAGGTGAGTCATACCAGGACCCTGGCCTTCTCTTCCCCATCGCTCCTTTTACTTGTAAGGAAAACCATGCCTAGAAGAGTTTAATGTTCTTTTTAGGATTCTCTCTGCAGTGCCGGGGGTGGAACCCAGGCCCTGGCTGTACCCTCAGGCCCCTGGGAGGAGTTCAGTCACTTCCCCGTGATTACCTCCCCTTTACTGGGCCAGGTCACAGGATGTGTGGCCAGGCTGAGGTAGGATGGGGACAAGTTGCCCAACACTGTGCTGGGAATATGACAAACTCTACAGAACTCAGTGGCCGAGTTAGCTTGCACAAATGTACATACCCAGAACCCAGCCTTGGGAACTCTGTCCTACAGAATAAATTCATATGGAATGATACAGGTGCATACATGGACATTTAAAATGAACTCCTGTGAAATGACAACTGATACACAGCTATTCATTAAAATGCTGAATTGTAGGGTTTGTTTTCTATTTTCCTTTACTGTGGCTTTGTCTTTTGAATTTACACAGCAGTCGAACAGGGTGGGCTCTCACCATAGAAAAGAACTGTGACACATCCCTAAAGGTTAACATTAAAAGAAACTACGATAACCACATACCACATACTCTCCATAGGGTAATATCGGTGATTGATATTCTAAACAGACATCAATCACCTCAATTGGAAACCAAAACCTCTCTAGCAGGTCGGAGATTTAGCTCAGTGGTTCTGGCACCTGCCTCGCAAGCGTAAGGGCCTGAGTTCGATCCCAGTAACCACATACAATGTTGGACGTGGTGACTCGCGCCCACCAGCAATCAATACCACATACCACAGTGCCGGGCGTGGTGGCTCACACCTGTAATCCCAGCACTCGGGAGGCAGAGGCAGGAGGATTGCTAAATTGGAGGCTTGCCTGGGCTACATAGTGAGCTCAGGGCCAGCCTGAACTACAAAGCGAGACCCTGTCTCAAAAAAAAAAAAAAAGCCTCTCTAGCTAGCTCACTTCCTTTCTGGAAATTCCTTATTCAGTCCAGGTAAACAACGTGACTTGTTTTCCCGTTTGATCTCAATTTAATCAATATTACCTGGGTGACCATTCTTGTCACCTTATTGGCTGGTCAAGGTTTTGTCCCACTTTATGCTCATCTTGTGATTTTCCATTGGACCTTAAACTGACTACAATTTGGTACCACCTTATACCTGCCTCCCTCCTGGCTTGGCTCAAACACCTTTGAGAAGCAGAGCAGGTGGACAACTCACTTTCTGGTCCCCTTTCTCTTTTTCTCTTTTAGACAGAAGCTATCTTCCTTTCAGTTCTTCCTACTCTTACCCTTTGTTGTTCCTAGAACACATTTTTGATTTTAGAGAACTTGCCCTCCCATTTCATATCTCTAGCAGATTGGGAGTTATAATATTTCCCTTACATTGTTTGGATTACTTGGTTACCTACATCAGTATCATATGCCGAGTTGGCTCCTGGGCCCAAGTGGCCAAGCCAATGAAGTTTGGAGCAGGGGGGGCTTTGCTCAGCAGCCTCTTGGTTGGCTCTGACCATAGGCAGGTGCTCAGTTCAAGTGCTGAGCTGAGCTTTCCCCAAGGAAGCTTGTAGGGTGCACTGATGCCAGAAAGGAAGAGGGCCTGTACACAGAGACTGTGTTCATGCCAGGGAAGAGCGGACAGCCCTGCCCACCTTGGCCTCAGAATTCGGGGGGTGGAGGGGTCGTCTCCATCCTCAGTCCAGCCCTGATAGTGGAATTCACCACCTAGGGCATCTTTAGGGATGAAAGGACAGCAGTGATAAAAAGCAGCCTCACAGATGTGAGCTCTGGACATAGAAGTATGAATGAAGATTGCCTGTGGCACTCCTTTATCATCTGAGTTTGGGATTAACTGGATCATCTAAAAATTTGTTTTGCCCTTCTCTTGCCACACTTGCCTCCAAAAATTTGTCTTTCCTTTCCTCTGTGATATAAAAGCTAAAACCAAGATGCTCCGAAAGAATAAGGTGTGAGCTTGCCTCCCTTAAGAGTATTTATTCGAATTGCCTCAAATAGTGAAGATTAATGACTATGTGGAGTTACAAGGTTTCAGGTCTTCTGAACACATGATGTCCTAGAGTCTTCTGAGTGTAGGGACCTCTGGCATCCTGCTCAGTGCCTCCGCGACCACTGTGTACACAGCCACAAACAGCCTGCTGCCCACGGTGCCACCACCCACACTTCACCTCAACGGAGTCACATGGTCTCTTGGTTCCAACCACTCATCCAAGACAGGAATATGCAGCAGGCAGGAACAACCCAGGGAACCCTGGCTCAGCATCCCGCCCCACTCCCACCCCATGGCCCAGGCCACAGAAAAGGACCAAGGAAACACCCTATGACAGCGTGGCCTGGCCAAAGCTGCCACCAGAAAAATATATTCTCTATCCCTCTCCTTCAATCAGATATAGCCTCTTCCCTGCTCCCACCCCTGAACAATACTATCCACTCCTTACTCCTATTGAGAGACTTGGCTAAAGAGACTCAAGAGCTGGGAAGGGTCTACAAGGCAGACAAGCCAAGGTAGCAGAGAAACAGATTCCAGTGTACTCTGGGTGAGGAGCACACACATGCATCCGGGTGCCCGTGCATGAGTGCACACACATGCAAATACCCACACGTGTATCTGTGAGCCCCTGCACAAACATACACATATGTACATAGAGCACACATAACCCCATGTACACAAATAACCACACACAGACACAAGTACCAAGCACACGTGTCCAGGGCTTTTCTTGGCAGGTAACATCCAGCCAAGCTCTGAAAGCTCAATGGAGTAAAAGGAGGCACGATATCAGTCAGTCCTTGCAAACCTTCAAGGGGATCACAAACTACCAACACTGTCCCCCACATAGGGCCAAGGTACACACTATCCTCCCTGAGACCCTTCCATGGATGGAACTAGTGAAAAGTGTAACCTTCTGAACGCAGCCAGAGCTTGTGCTCCCCACATTTTATGTTAACTACAACTGCATACCTAATGTCTTTTCGATGTAAAATAGTTGGTTCACATGACCAGGTGTGGAGGACAACCAACCGACAAGACAACCAAACAGCTGACAGACAGCACCAAAACTCTGTATTAGTCCATTTGGGGCTATTCTAATGAAATGCCATAGACTAACCGGTTCACAAACAACAGAGCCTCCCTGCACACAGGTCAGATGCTAGAGGTCCAAGATCAAAGTATGATGGACTCAGTGAATGGTAAGGGCCCACTTCCTGGTTCATAAACTTCTTGGTTCTCACTGTGTCCTCACGTGGCACAGTGGTGGCAGTCTCTCTCTAGCTACCCATTTTCAAGGCTCCATCCTCATGCCCCATCACCTTCCAGAACCCCCCACCTGCTAAGATTATCACACTAAAGATTAAAATTGTAACATAGGCATCATAATAACTCACAAACTTTTAGTCCATAGTAGGATGAGACTGTGGCTTGGAGAGAGGAAAACAGCAAATCCATTCTGGACTGGTTGGGAAAATTAATGATAAATTATGATAATATAAGCATCTCCTAGCTGATTGGCCAGATGTTCTCTCTCATACAGCCTACACCTATACTTAACCAAGAGTCAGCTGGGGCCCCAGCCTGTCTACAACAATTGTATTTGTACTGTAATTATTTTATGTAGGTATGTGATGTCCCACAAAGGATCACAACAAGAAAGTTATTTCTATAAAAATAAGCTGGATGCTTTAGGAACAAAAATGAAAATAGGGCACTTTCTTGTCTGTTTCATGTGCATTTGATAGGTGAAAATGATGTGTGAGGGGAAGAATCAATTCAGATTCCACATTTTACTAGTGTCTTTAGGAATACTGATTGCACTTTAAAGAAATAGAAATTGCCAAATATGGTCTTTAGATATGACTCCTGTGAAGCTTCAGCACATTGCAACATAAAAACAAAATGGACAAAAACACTGAACTTAATGATGATTTTCCTATGGCTCTTGTTAGATTACTCAAGAGTGTCTCCAATTCCACCAATGACCATCAAGACACTCTTTTGTTGAATACTTATATTTGTAAGAAACATGCTAAGAATTTTACCCTATTTTCTTCTTTATTCCCTTCAAAGAACTTAAGGAAGCAGTGTAACCAAATTCCCTTAGGCAAGGCAAGTGGTTTCACGCCGCCTATGATACAGCTGCCAGGCAATCAGTAGGGCGGGCGGGACACAGCTCCTCAGGGGTGGTGGTTTTCCCGCAGAAGATGCCACCAATATTTACCTGCCACTGTCCGGTTGTTACAAAACCACCCCCAGAGAAAGTGTAGCAAAGATACAATTAGGCTAGAGTCATATCTTAGATTCAATACTCTACAAAAGAAATCTGAAACTTTCATTTTTCTTGGATCATCTGCTAATGGGGAGTAACTTTTAGAAAAAAAAAAAGTAAAAGTAGGCCAGGTATGGTGACATATGTCTATAATCTCAGCATTCTAGGAGAGTGAGGCAGCATGATACAAATCCAAGGGCAGCCTTGGCAACACAGAAAGACTCTGTCTCCACAGGGGAGAGGAGCTCAGTGAGAAAGTCCTGGATTCAATCCTCAGTAATGAAAGGGAGAGAAAAACAGAGACCTGTTGACTAGCGAGAGAACTAAACCTGGGGAAAAAAATTGTGTGATATCCCAGCACTCGGGAGGCAGAGACAGGAGGATTGCTGAGTTCGAGCCTTGCCTGGGCTACATAGTGAGCTCAGAGCCAGCCTGAACTACAAAGCGAGACCCTGTCTCAAAAAAAAAAAAAAAAAAATTGTGTGATAATGTGTCCAGAATATCCGGGGAACAGTCAAAGAAATTAATTAAATCTCTGTGCCATAAATGAGGAGACAGCCTGGGCCCCACAGGGCTAGGCTCAGCTGCTGAACTACATGGCGAAGCAGAGGAGGAATTTCATTAGGGCTTCCATGCACGACAGAGTCCTTCAGGGACAGAAACTGCTATGGAGCACAGGCCAAGGGGCCTCGAGGGGGCGGCTGGCCCTCCTCAAAAAGACCTGTCACAGAAACCGAAACATCCCTCCACTCAGAAGTGCACCTGGTACGACATCTTTCAAGATTTTAGGCTATACACAGTCCTACCGCAGTGGTCTGGTGCAGACTGTTTCCAGGACACCCGAGGACGCCCCACAGACTGAAACCAAGGGTGCTCCGTTGGGGGGAAAGATGCGACAGCTGCAGAGAAACAGTATTCCAAATTCCTTGTATGCTTGTCCTCTCTAGGTGACTTGTAACACCCAACACACCGTCAACACTATGGAAACGGCTCTTTAGGGAATGACGAGGAGGACAAAGTGTATATGCACATGTTCACTACAGACTTTTTTTCCCCAAATTCTTGTGACACAGAACCTGCAGGTGTGGAAGGATGCATAGCTATACTAGCAAATGCAAGAGGTTAGTTTCTTCCCTGAAATGACACAAAAAGCAGAATTGTATGTGAACAGTTCATTAGGACGTCCAAATGCCCCCCAGGGGATCCGTTACTTAAATGTTATTTGCTTATCTCCCTTTCCCCACATTACACTAAGGGAGCTCAGAACCAGCAAGGAGGCGCAGGTGCTGGGGCGCAGGCCTGAGAATCCCAACACATAGGCTCGTACACATCACCGTCTCAAGGATTCGCCTAAATCCCCTGCTCCGACTGCACCTAGACCTAGTAATTAACTCAGGCTCTCCAGAGATGCTGGCACCGACATTTGCCAACTCCTGGGAGGTCTGGTGAGTAGCCAGGTGGAGCCACTGAAAGAGGTCCTGGGTCCTTAAAGGGATACCTGGCTCTACCATCTATCTCCTCTGCCCAGGGGACTCGAATCCCCTACAGCCCACAGAGACTATCCCCCTGCCAGCAGCTCCTCCTCAGGAGGCCTAGCATACAGCTCTCAAATGTGCATCTCCAGCAAGTTCCGGTGTTCCTGGGGTGCAGGTCAGGGGACCACATCTTGAGAACACCTGTTGTAAGACGTTCTGCCCATAAACACCTAAGATCTAAGACTTAAGAGCTCCCATTGAGATGCTTCCTGATAAATCACAATTTCTGAAAAGACAACACAGGCACAGTGCTGTAACCTGCACTGGACTGCAGGGATCTCTCTCACTGAGACAATGCACATGCCCTAAAGATAGAAAGGTTCTCCCTCTCCTAAGAATATCAGTCGGTCCCTACAGATTCCATCACTTCTCCTTCTTGCCTCCCCGAGGGTCCTTTGTGTGCCAGTACTCCTGGAAACAAAATGTGCAATCACTGGCTCAGTGGGAGGTCATTATGGAGCCTATCATTTTGCCTACGAGCCAGTTCACAGTTCAGGGTTCTCTCAGGCTGCTCTGTGGCCCTGTTATTATGTCGAAGCGGCCTTCAGAAAACAACAGAGTAAGCACTGGTGTACCGGCATTGCCTCTGCTTTCTGTTACTTGGCCTTCTTCTTCTCTGTCTGTATCTGCAGGTGCTACATCTTCAGAGTTAAGCAATCAAGGACAGAAAGCATTCAAAAAAATAGCTGGCAGTCGGTATGGACCAAGGATGCCAAGCAGTGGGCATCCTATTATGTTATTTCAAGTGCCAAGGTATCTGCAGGCCTAGATCAGACCAGGAGCTTCTGCTCTGCCTGCAGACCTTGGTGACTGATACCCTGCGTGGAACACACTCCTAACTACTAACACTGCTGACAGAAGTGGTAGTAAGGGCAGCTCGCAATGCAACTGTGCCGATCCAGTAAAACTGATTGTGTGACATGCGCAAAAAGCAGCACACTGACCAGGCGTGGAGGCCAGCCTGGTTGTCCTGCCACCCCCGAGTGACAGTCACCAAGACATAGTGGGGCCAGGCCCTTCACAAGGGCATAAAGAAAATAGCTCTTGGGGGACCCCCTGCTGCCTCGCTGGACCAGCCACCACCTCAAACTCTGGAATGGAACCTGAAGTTTAGAAAGATTTTGACCCGTTTTTGATGGCTCTGAGAAGAGCTTTCAGAGCTATTTGCTATCTGTTTCACAGTGAGTGCCAGGCAAGGCCTAAAGCAATCATGCACAAGGATTACAATGCAAACATGAGAAGCCGTCAGCAAACACCTTCTTAGAAGCCAGTTTCAAGCCTGAAGCGCCTGTAGGATTGACAGGTGTGGTTTTCCCTTGTGCTCCAACAGATGTTTTCTGCAGCATTATCTCCTGTAATACATGATCACTCAGGTCTACGTGCAGGGGCCCAAACGTGCCAGCCTGCCCGACACCCCAACTCTGTGCGCTGACACACTGGTGGGGCTATGTAGTAGTTTCCAGCCCTGTTCTCTGTCCTGTCCTCCCCAGTGCACCTGGCCCAGAACTGAGCAGTTCTGAAGCCAGGCAGGTGACATCAAAGTTCAACCCAACACAGAAATCACACAGGGCACCTGCCCAGGCACTCTTGGTAGAGGCTAAGTGTTCAAGAATTAAGGGTGCCAGGTGGATTGCTGGATGCACTGCTAGGAACCTGTCGTATCATCAGATGCCACCTGAAAAAGATCAATGGAAGGGCTGGGGATTTAGCTCAGTGGTTCCAGTCCCTGCCTAGCAAGTACAAGATTCTTAGTTCAATCCTCGGTAACCACATACAACAATATCAGGCATGGTGACTCTTGTCCACCAGCAGTCAGTACCATACACCACAGTGCCAGGCTTGGTGACTCATGTCTGTAATCCCAGCACTCAGGAGGCAGAGGCAGGAGGATTGCTGAGTTCAAGGCTTGCCTGAGCTACATAGTGAGCTCAGGGCCAGCTTGAAGTACAAAGCAAGACCCTGTCTCAGGAAAAAAAAAAAAAGATCAAAGGATCCCAGCTCAGGAATGAAGACCTAGTACCTCCAGGGAACCCAAGTCAGCCAGTCCCCTACCTCGGACTGTTCACCAGGTGGATCACACACACACACAAAGTAATGCGATGAATCTGGGCCTTGGCTATAACCTCAATTAGCTGTGAGAAGGAAGAAGCCAGAGAGGAAGACAGGCAGATCAAGACCCAGGGTCCTGTCCTCATTGTGCAGCCCAGGGAAGAGGGCAGCCACCTAACTCCAGAGTCCACCAGGCACCTCGCAGATGTGCACATGAGGACCACAAGAAGAAAGCACAGAGACCCAACTTGATTTCTCAACATGGAACAGAGCCCAGTTTCCCAAGTGGACAACCTGAGCTTTCCTTCCCTGTCTTCTTAGTGGCCTATGTCATGGGCCAGATTAGACCAAATACCTGTGAAGTGCCAATCTCCAGCACCACAGAATATGATTATATTTGGAGCCGGGGCTTTAAAAAAGTAATTATGGTAAAATTTGGTCATATGTCCTTAGAAAAAGATGAGTTTCAGATACTAACACACCACTAAGAGCTGACTCTGGGGACACAGGGAGAAAAAGCCAGCTGTAAGCCATGGAGAAAGGACTCTGAGGAAGCAGCCTGCAGGCACCAGATCTTGGATTCCGGCTCCATAATTGTAAAGCGTTGCTTTTCTGTCATTTAAATCCCCCTGTCAGGACTGATCATTCAGTGTCTTTTAAGAAAGCACAAGCCTCGCAGGGGAACCAAGGAGTCACAAACTGCCTCGCTGAAGACAACGTTCCCACAGAGGTGGGCTGAAGATGACTGGGCTGAAGCACGGTGTGGGGGTGACACTGAGGATCCTGGGGGCAGCAGGGTGGGGGTGGGGCTTCTGTGCTTGGGTAGAAGCCAGGAGGCCGTGCGGCCTGGTCTACAGGGCATGAAGACGCAGAGAGGCGGGAACTGGATAAGGAGGATGGAGGAGCAGCAGGCACAGAGTGCACATCGAGGATGGCAGCAACACGGGGTGCCGCAGCTGGAACCTCTCTCCAAAGGCCGCTCATTCCAGAGCCACCTTTTCGAAGGTCAAGGAGAAGAGTTTAGCGTTTTGCTACAGAACTGACTCACAAACTTTCCATTCTCTGTCAGAACGTGAGCTCTTTTTGTAGGAGGATGATGTATAATGAAACATCTCAGGCTGCACACTTGAAAATTTTATTTATTAGCTCACAGTCTTTGGGGATCAGGGCACAGTGCTGGCCTTGACTCAGCTCTGGTGAGCCCTCCCGGTGGACGAGATGTCACAGTGACACAAGCAAGTGAGACAGGGAGAGTCCAAGGGAGGACCGGAAGCAGAGGGTGGCTGTGTACACCACCCACTAGGTCCTGCTGCCTCCTACACAGCCTCATGGCCACACTGGCCACAGCAACTTTGGGGAATAAACTACACCAGACTACAGCAAAAGAGGTCACAGTAAATGAAATGGTAATACACTTCCATGATCCAATTACAATGCCGCCATATCCTTGAGAAGAATAAGAGAAGGGAAATCAAGGGATCCTAAAAACAACAATGATGAAACCTCATGAATAGTGGGACATGTATTACAAGCACATCTCTAAATAAAAACTTATCCTTGGTTCTTACCAATGTGGGGAGCTCAAAACATGAAGCTGCTTTTCCCAACCCACTGGGAGCAGAGGCCACGCATGGGTACGTCCTTCCCCACAAAACCCCGGGGCTGACTTCAAACAGCACACTAAACCATAAACTAACACCCAACCCTTAAGACAAAAGAAACAGAAAGTGTCACATGCTCAGATGACTCAGTTTTCATGAACTATATCACTGGGAATGGCACACGCATGAGTCTCTATGGGTGAGCCATTACAGCCTTACAACATAACCGTACATGGAGAGCCCCACCCTGTATGCACACAGCTCAGCACACCAGGAAAGAGTATCAGGCAGCCCCGGGTATCCTGGGCTCCATATCCTTGAACTCAGACTGAAAATGTTAAGGAAAAAATGACATCTGTACTAAACACGTACAGACATTTTTTTCTCTTGTGCTTATTTTCCAGACAACTGTCCACAACATCTATTCATGTAGCATTTACATTGTATTAACTACTATAACCTCATCTAGAATTAAGGTATAAACGAAGATGCGTGCTCTGTGCAATTATGTCATTCTATGAAGGGATTTATTTGAGCATCTAAAGGTTGGAGATCTACAACGGGAACTGAGGAACAATTGTGTTGCGAATCTGTGATTTAAAATTCTCATTTTTTTTCCACAATTACTTATCTATACCTCTTTATTCTTTATGCAAACACTATGCACTTACAAACCCAACACAAATAAAATGGTGATAATTTTCTGCTGAAGTAGGCTGAAGATATTACTTTTGTTGAAATGGACTCCCTATCCTTTTTTTTTGTACAAAACAGATGTAAAAGTAAACAGACTTTAATGCCCAGTACGGTAATGTACATTTCTAAGATCTAATTAAAATAGCAAAATAAGTGCATTTTAAAAATTCTGAACAAAATACATTTATGATACAATTGATGTCAATACATCAAAACATATTTTCAGCCCTCAGTATCAGTGTTTTTGCATCCACAAATTCAACAAAGTGCAGGTGGGAAATATTTGGGAGAAGCCCACTGTATCTATACTGAACTTATATAGACTGTTTCCTTGTACATGCTGTTTTCCAAAGATATTAGAGACACTGACAGAGCTCCAGGCCTTCCTTTCTCACAGCAGCTTAACAACCCACGGTGGACTAGGCTGGCTCGGATGTGCCCCTGAAACTGCATTCTCTGGTTCCTTTGTATCGGGGTGGGGAGACTGCCATAAACATGACTGTAACATAGCTCTCCCCATTGCAATGCTCCTGTAGTTTGACGGACCGTGGGTGAGGAGCTATTTCTCACAGCCACACCAAGTGTTTGTGTAGAGCTTTGCCGGTGAGAGGGACTTAGGTGCATTAGGTCACAGGCCATGGGGTTCCTTTCTCAGCAGAAGGACACACTGGCAGGGCACAATGACAAGCACACAGGAATGTCCACCCTCTGGCCAATGAGCCAAGAAGGGTGGGTGGAGCACGGGTAGCAAACTCCCACACTGTCTCGGCACCCACTCAGGTGGGTGGCACCTTAGGATGCAGCACCAAGGCAACCGACTGGCAGCCGCTCTACCACACACCTGCTTATTACCCTCCTCCTACCAGCAGTGTCCTGGGGAAGGTGGGAAATACCCCCTTGGGGATACCTGGGCCACAGAGCAAGGAAAAAGGGGGAGCCAGTGCTCTCAAGGGAACCTCGTCTCTTGTGTGCTGTACGGTGGGGGTCTTCCTTCCTCCCACTGAAGAAAGCTGGCACTTGCTCTGGGGTCTTCCCCGCAGCCTTCCTCAGAGGGCTCTGTATTACTCACACTTTTTGCTGTCTGTATTCTCCCATGCAGTGTGTCAGCGTGTCCATCTGACACACTGCTGACCCTAGACACACAGTTCTCTTTGGGGCTGACCAGTTTCTAGAAACAGTAACAGACCATCAGTCTGACAACCTGCTTTCACAGGCAGACAGACCAACAGGTCCAAAGCTCTCTGGCCAAACAGGCACCAAGCCACCCTTCTCCAGCCCCTGTCACCTCAGGGACAGGTACCTGGCAACCGAGGCAGCGCCTCACTTGCTACTCCCGCTGGAGCTACTCACGCTAGCCAGATCTGAACACGCTCACCCTCCTCTGGCACACCAGCACCAAGGAGCACGGCGTGTGCTCTCCTCCCTCCCTCTGTCTGGGGAGGGACTTTGGTCCTTCCCGAATGGCCCTGCACAGAATGCCTCCCACTTACAGCATCTCTAATCGCAAAGTTGTCCTCCTTCGTGACAGATATGTCTTTGTCCGTGACCATTACCATCCCTGATAAACACAAATCCTGACACATTTCAAAACATGTGTGGTATGGTAGTGCATATCTACAATCCCAACTCTCTAGGAGGATGAGGTAGCAGGATCATAAGTTCAAGCCTAGAATGGCAACATGACTTAGTGCAACCTGTCTCAAAAAAAGAAAAAAAGTAGTATGTAAGTCAGTGTGAAGGGAGGAGAAGGAGGAGGAGGGGTCGGGGAGGGGGAGGAGGAGGAAGAGGAGGAGGAGAACAACAACAACAGCAATAAGAACAAGAAGAGAAAAGAGACAAAAACAAAAACAAAAATACTGTGCGTGGGGATTTGTCCCAGGTGAATTCCCCACCTGTATCAACTGCCCCACCTCTCTATTGCTCTGGTTTGTCTTTTCTCAGTTTCAGTTCACTGGATCCTTCCACTCCTGCAAATCTGTACGGCCCCTTCTGCCCTTTGGGTACATTTGTGGGGTGTGTCTCCTGGGGGTGAGAATGGAGAGGAAATGAGTAGACTGAGCCCACAGGCAGCGGATATCACCAGACCCTTACACCTTCTCATCCGGGTAATCTTAAATGCATCCTTGAGCTTCAGTGCTGGGCAGGGCACCCCGGAGGAGCAGTGTCAGGGGAGACCTCAGAAGCTAATTCGGGGCTATGGGATCCCTGGGAAAGCCAACATCAGATGTCATTTCCAAACCCAGGACGGGATCGTCACCTTGGGGGGGGTCAGGCGCACACGTGTGTGGCCTATCCCCTGCACACAGGTGCGGCCTATCTTGCACACTGAGGCCTCTCAGAAGGTCTAGAATCAGGACCAGCAATGTCTGAGCTGTACTGTTGGTCAGAGAAACCCTTAACCCTCATGCCTACGTGAATCTTGCCTTTTCTCCTTGTGAAGAAAAGAAAATATTTATTTTTTACAGGTCTTCAGATAGTTCCCATCTTGGCCAAAACAGAAAGCTTTCGTGCTACCTGCTGACCTAAAGAAAGCCAGCCAAGGGCCGTGTGGACATGCATACGTCTGCTTCCTGCGGTCTCCAAGCCATAGTGCTGGGCACAGGACCTGCAGCCGGTGCCCAAGATTCTTCCTCCTGTGGACACCTGCCTATGACAGCTGGATTTAGCTCCATCCTGGGCCTCTGTGGTGTACTCACAACTAGTTTTCAGTGCTAGGAGCAGAGTTATAAGTCACTGTAACTCTTAATACAAAGTTAGCCACCACTGCACTCATCAATCCTGAGAGGACCATGAACACCAGCCATCCACATGTTTACCTTTGGGAAAATAAAAACTAAAAATGTCTCTGGCAGGTGATATCCCTGAATATTAATTCACAGCAAGGGCAACAGAACAAACTTAGCCTCCTGGCATAAGGACAAAATATACATTAGCAAAACTCCGGTTTCTACAGTTTACATCACTTACACCCCTCGCACTACAAGGGCCTACAAATTACAGCTGTTGGTGTTTTCACGTAACCTAAACTTTCACTCCACAGAACTCGTACTTGTCTAGATGTATTTATGCTCTGGGCCATGGAGGGCTCATTATGGACACCGGTTGTTTAAACAGTAACCAGATTGTTTGGGGCTGTGCGTCTGGGTCAGGACTGGCCTGCCGTCTGCGGAGCACCACTCAGAACCCACAGGGTGAGGAGCCAAATAAACGTGAAGAGAGAGAACTGTGACACAAGAAAGGGTCTTTGTAGATGTAAACAAGCCTGCATTGTGGGACTTGCTTTCTGGAGCCCTGAGGAACCACAGAGCAATGAGATGTCAAAGAATAACCAATACCAGAAAACCAACTGCCCTTGCACCTGAGGTCCCCTGACCCTACAGCAGC
>PVIC010020821.1:0-20700 GCA_004025085.1 Thryonomys swinderianus | reverse complement strand
GTCTCCATTTGCACCTAAATGGATTGATCTTGTCATTCTTTATGGCAGAGTAATACTCCATTTTGTAAAAAAACCACATCTTCTTTATCCACTCTCCAGTTGATGGACATTTGGGTTGTTTCCAAGATTGAGCTATCATGAACTGAGCTGCTATGAACAAGGGTGTACATCTGTCTTTCCAATGTGAGTTTTTAAGTTCTTTTGGATGTAATTATTTACAATTATATGCATTCAGAGTGTACATAAAAACTGATAAAATGTGAATGAAGCCTATAGTCTAGTTAGTGGTATACTAGTATCAATGTCCTGACTTTGATAGTGTACTACAACTATATAAGATGGCACCATGAGATACATGAGGGTTTGCTACTTTTGTAATATCCTAGGAGTTTATGATTACTTCAGAATAAAAAGAGTTTTTTAAAAATGTGCATTTCTGTAGCTTTGTGGTGTTAGCTGCCTCACAGGTGCAAAGTCCTAAATTCAATCCCCAGTATGGTGGGTGAGCCTTTCTAACAAAGAGGAAAGAACAGACTGATAAGAACACATGCCAGAACAAGAGTGCTAGGTACACTAGAGCAGTGGGAAGACAGGAAGGAGATGTTGGAGAGCTGAGAGCAAATCTGAAGAAGATGAGTGATGAGGAGACAGTATAAGGTAGTGTGACTAAAAGCCTGGAGCCCCAGATTGAATCTCAACTCCCATTTCCCAACTGTTGGATGTACACATAAATTACTGAGCTTCTATATAGCACAGTTTCCTCTGGGCTGTAATAAAAATAAAAGGATGTGATATTGATAAAGCACTAGCATATAGTAAATGTTCAGTATGCTTAACTAAATATTATATTGAAATGGATGACAAGGATCGTGCTAAGCTCCAGGAGTATTGTGGGAAGCAGGGGTGCGATGTGGCAAAAAAAAATCACTGTATACTTCTAACCAGATCAGAGGAGTGTATAAAGGCATTTTAAAATATTGTTTGAGGTGCTTACAGCCATTTCAGGGGAGGGGAATTTGGAGTCTTAATATAATCTGCCTTTGCCCCTTTCTAACTTATTAACGAAAAAGTTGGAATGGTGGATAATGATGACCATAAATATATGTTTCTTTGTGTGCCTAGTACAAGCCAGGTATTTCAAATACATGAATCTAAAAGAGGTAAGGATGTGGAAGCTTAGAGACTTTTAAATTTCTCTTGGTTACACAGCATCTCTATTAGTACTTGAGTGTCAAAACCAGGTCCTTTGTCCATGGTATGGTGAAAATAAAGTATAGCAATTATTACTGAGTATATGTAGGTATGCTGATGTGTTTTAACCTTTCCAAAGTATTTATTCTGGCCAAGAACTTAATCTTATAAGGTATTTATAAAGCATTACACTATTCAAAATTGCCATATCAGAAACTAAGTAAGTTTTGAAGGCCCTAGATGTAATCCACTCTGACTCCACTCAGCTGTAAACAAAAAACCATTAGTTCTTCGTTCGGTATTCCAGGTGCTTCTGCAGACACGCTTTGCTCACTTAAAGTCTGTATAATAACACCATTGTAAACATAAACAACTGCTAACGTGTATGTGCACAGATTAACCTTTTCTAGTCACTCCGTGTAATTTTCAAAACCACTGCTGAAGTTTCAGAGTGCATTAGCACATGCATCAACATGCCAAATCCTCCTCGCCTCCCTGCAGTGCCAACTCCAGCCCCAGCCCCAGCCCTCCCTCAGCTCCAGCCTGCTTCTCCGGAACCACATTCTTCTCTTCACCCAACTGAGAGCCTTACAGCTTCAAGTTTAATGCCTGTGGCTGAATCCCAAACCCGAAGACCCTTTGGCTGCTTCCAAATTTATATCACTTTCTTCCTTCAGCTGGCCTTCTGTAAGACCTTATGCGTAAGCCCTCTTCAGGTATGCTTTTTTGACTGTGAGAGCTAGAAAGAAATGCACAAGAAATTAACTTGCCTAAGGCCTAGAAAAACCAGAAGCAGAAGTAGCTCAAGTGTACATAGTTATGCAATGAAGTCAGATACTCTTTTTGTAAGTATACATATCAAGTTTGAAGTTACTTAGGATTATGTCTAATTCATCTGATTGTTGCCTCACACAATGCCTAACACATACTAAGCATTTTATATTTGTTTATAACAATGAGGGTGAAATCATGAGATTCTAGGAAATAGTTGTATATAATAGAAGGAAACAAGAAGAAAAGATGTGTTGGCACCCTAGAACCAAGTCAGGCATTTACCTTCCTGGTGTTTCCTTGGTGCTGTCTTCCCTTTCATAGTCCTGTATTGCTCTGGATTGCGATGGTCCATTTTCTTGTCTGCTTATTGCCCTACAGTTCTAGAACCCAGCATATTTCTTATTCATAGTAAACGTGAGAAATATTTGTGTAGTAAGTAAATGAGAAGTCATAAAATATTCCTCTCACTGTAGATAACTGTTTTTACTTTTGTATTTTCCATCTCACCAGGCAAAATCTCACAGATGACCCATGATATCCTCACGCATGAGATTTGGCAGTTGCAGGGGTCATACTGGATTGTCATTCACCCTCACTTACTCCTGGTTTCTTTCCAAAATGGCCAAGGAAGTAGAATTCCCAGGTGTAGGGAGAAAAGCATGGAGTCTCTAAGTGCCAGAAGTGACCCAACTGATTAACATCATTCTGGCATCTCTACAGAACATTCTTAAAAGAGTGCTTATGCCAAGGGGTCTAAGCAGGGCACAAACTTTCTAGGGCAGAATTTAACAAGATTCAGCCACTTGTGTGCAAGGTATATAGTTCTCTGGTATATAGTTCTCAAAGTATATAGTTCTCTTATTTTCATCTGAGATATGAAGAAATTCAAATAGGTTCTTTCTTAATCTTCTTTCAGCTCTGATACTATGTGATTCTATGATTAAATGACCAGGATACCCAACCCCATTAACAGCTCTTCTGAAAACTATAACAAAACCATTAGCTTCCTGGTACTGCTGACTTTATTTATGATCATCTTCTTTCTTTTTAGAGATATCTCTGCCCCAAGCAGTTTGTGGGGACTTAAGCTTTTATTTACTGTAGCTGGAGGCTCTTATAAGCTGAGGCTTTAACAATATTTCACATTTATTTATCTGAGCCAGAGCTTAGGATCAGGTGGCAGCTAAGTCACTTAAGGTTATTCAAATGCACAGAAAATGTTGCTTAATAATTCAGAACCAGTTTTCTCTGTTTAGAGTATTAAGATTTGTTAAATCCTTCTAATTAGCCAATTCCAAAAACAGTTTAAACAAGGCAGGGAAAATCTGTCCCTCTCACAGGGCAACTGATGCAAACTTATTGTTAGCCCTGTGTCAATGACCAGGACTGAATGAGGAGAGAGCCAGGAAGCTGCTGCGATGACCTGCTGGTGGCATCACTGACAGGCTCTGCCTGTTGAGGGTGTGAGGCTGCGGAGAACTGGTCTGGGGATGCAGCTCTTTCAGATTCCATGTCTTTGGACTGACAGAGGCTTTAGGGAAGAGTGGATAGTCTCCATTCAGTCGTTCAGTAGGCCAGTCTTTGTGCAAACATGCATTGAACATGTATCCAGCAGTATAGTAGGCCCCACGAAGAGATAGCCCTCTTCAGAATAATTCAGTCTAACTGGAAAGGAAGACTCTAAACAAATAACTGTAAAATAGCCTGAGGTGCACAACAGACAACTCAAGATAAGAATGTAGACAATCGGGCCAAAGATTTAGCTCAGTGGTTCTGGCACCTGCCTCGCAAGCACAAGGTCCTGAGTTTGATCCCGGGTAACCACATACAATGCTGGGCATGGTGACTCACGCCCACCAGCAATCAATACCACATACCACAGTGCTGGACATAGTGGCTCACACCTGTAATCCCAGCACTCGGGAGGCAGAGACCGGAGGATTGCTCAGTTCCAGGCTTGCCTGGGCTACATAGTGAGCTCCAGGCCAGCCTGAATTACAAAGTGAGACCCTGTCTCAAAAAAAAAAAAAAAAAAAAAAAAAAAAAGAATGTAGCCAATCCTTTGAGCTAGATGCTGTAGCATCCTTTGCCTGATCAAAGTAAAAGACTGCTGTTTTCGCAAAGGACAGGGTTGGCATTGGCAGGTTATACAATCCAGATTAAACCTTGATCTTGAGTATGCCAGCAGCTCTTGACAGCATCATTGTCCAAGGAGCCTGATGTGAAACACAGGTATTGGTTTAGTAAATGTGTATTAGCTGCATGTGGGGCAATGGAAGAGATATAGGAGACTGAACATGAATCTATATGGTTGCTGTTCACCACGGTGGCACAGTGAATGGAAGAAGAGGTCAGGTGTGACAAACAGGAGAAAGAGACTAAGTTAGGCTCTGTGGCTCAGGCTCAGTTTTGCAGAAGATGTAGCATTTGAACTGAGCCTTGAAGCATATGTAGGTTGGAACAGGTAGAGGAAACAACATAGCAAAGGTTTGAGGAAGGAAAACACAAGAAATCATTTGGGGAGCAACAAACTATTCTAACTGGCTGAGGATTTGTGAAAGGAATATTTTAGAGAATATCTTAGAAACCAGAATAGTAAAGAATACTGAGACCAAGCCTCTCTCACCCTTTCAAAAAATTTAGGCCTAGATTTGAGTTATATATTTTTCAAGAAAAAAAAATATTTATTTTGCACTTCTAAAATGTTGTTAAAATGAAGTTTACATTTTTCAGTATTTTATAATAATTTCTGATTTGATACCCAACATGCATTTACTGAGAACATACTACACATGTTCTTTGCTTTGGTGCTAGGGCTACAGAGACAGTCAACACACAGGTCCTGCCTTTGAACTACTCAGTGTTTTCCAAGAGACAGTGGGGTGAAGTGTGAGGAAGACGAGCTTCAATGATGCGTATGGGAGCCGGCCTGTAAGTCGGTGCAGATGTCAACATCTTTGTTTAACAGGATGGAAACTCAGAGGAGGGAAAGTGACTTCTCTAAGATCATCAGAGAGAAGCGGGGTTAGGAGGCAGCTCTGCAGTCTCCATGCGGGTGCCTATTTCCTGACTGCCCTCTGCGGACATGGGGACTGAACTGATAGAAATGAGCCTGGGAAAAGTCTCCAGCAGCCACCTTTAAGTACCACTTCCTTAGCATTTCTCTCTTCCTAAATACCTTTGTCATCATTGTACTTTCCTTAGAAGTCTGAGTTTCTGATAAACCCTTGGTATGGTATGGTCACCTGCTGGACCATCCTTCAAAGACAGCTCCTGCTCTGTTCATGATTCTTGCCTTCCAATTTTATAAGCTTTTGGGCAGATGAAATGTAATATCAAAATAGCTCAGAGAGAGCCTTGGTAACATTTAAGATATTGAACGTGCTGCATCTGGTAACTAGAAAATTTAATGATCTCCTGCTGTTTTGGTAATTGGATAAGTAAATACATCAGAATAAATCACACCAGCAAGTCTTTTGTATGTCGTTAGGGACTCGGCTCTTTTAACTCCTGTTCAAAGCTCCAGCTCTCGAGCTGTGTTTGTGTGTAGAGCTGCACACATACTGGCGTGCATGGCCCTGCCTGGGTATCCAAATGCATTCAAAATGCTCACTTTCTCCCTGGCCATTTTGCCTGAAGACTTACTGAGCACACTACCCTGGTCTCTCTGAAGCTGGAGGAACATGTTTGTTCAGAAGTTTGAACTATACAAAGTAAGATATTTGAGCCCCTCATAGTTCTCCAAATTATCTTTCCAGCCATGCTATCCATTATAGGCCATTGTGGACTTTAGGAGAAACAGCACCTATTTACCAGTTAGGAAAATGAGGAAAAGCAAAAGAGGCCCATCTTGTTCAGTAGGAATCATTTAAATGGGAGAGCGACAAGAATTAGATCTTTTGTTTAACTCTCAAATAGAACCATGAAGAGACCTAGCGGGAAGTGTGTTGTAAGAGACTATTGGGGTTCTGGATGATGAGGACCTATAGCTTACAGATGAAAAGTATGGACTTATTTCACAATAAGATAAATGACTTGCACAAGTCCCCGGATTTCAAACCTGCCAGTATTTTTCTTACTGCCTCTCTAGTTAGCCCTTAATCTGTGCCTAGTGAAACTGTAGGGCAGGCAATGATCAAGATTTCTCAGAAGGCTTTTAAGTAGAGCTAACAGTTTTAAACCTAATCAGTAAATAGGTATCTTCTTTATTGTTTCTCAGTACCCTGTTCCAAATACAGCCAATAGTGTTGTGAACCAATTATTATTATTATTCATCTTTTCTAAATCTGTTTTTTAAAATCTGTTTATGTTTCCTTGGATGCCTAGGAACCTTTTATAGAAGGACCTGGCTGTCTTCCACAATATAGACCTTTGAAAGTAAGGCATTTTATAAATAAAAAAAAGAAAGAAAGAACGACATCTTCCCTAGATTGTGCTTCCCAACCTTTTTCAGGTCACCACCCACACTACAAATGTTGTCTGTCTCACTGGAGTTACTGTAGAAAATTGCTCAGGACCAGGAGCAACCCAGTCCTGTAGCTTCTGACTGCCCCAAGGGATGAAGCGACCAGTATTCTGGCACATATGTAACTTCTGGGTGACAGCCTAGCTTGTACTGTAGGGAAACAGAATTTCCCAAAGTTGGCCAGGAAGACCTTAGAACTCCCGGTATACCACTGGGCTTAGTCTGCACTGAGTTTCTCTCGCCACACTACAGACTCTTCATGCATGAATTTGCCTATTTTCTGTTTATGTTTCCAGGGACAGAGAGCTTAAAACTGCTCTACAAAGCAGGTCTCCCTTTTGTTTACTTGAAAGTATGTCTTTGAGATCCACAAGAGAGTAATCTTAGAAACTGACTTCCCCAGGTGGACAGACATGCCTGTTCTCCTTCCTCTCATACCATTTATTTCTTTCCATGTTCTTTATTCTTTTGTCCTTTTTTATCTTCATTCTGCATGCTTGAATCTTCTCCTGATTTTAGGCCTAATTGGCTCTCCTCTCCCCACGCTTGTGAGAATCCCCTTTATTACTTCTGAGCCTTCCCACTAACATTTTTATTTAATAGTACAGTAACCAAAGCAACCACTCAAGGATACAGTACAAGGAAAGGGTCACATTTTTTGTTTAGTGTCCAGAGCGTTCCTAACAGCATGCCAAGTTTGAGCCATTTTAACATTAGTAACACTTTAAAGTCGGTGCACTCATCCAGCAGCCGTGGCTTAGTCTGGGGGTTATGAATCCAGGCTTGGTCCCAGGTTTGCCATACCTAGTGAGTATTGGGTAAGTTCTTCCCACTCACTGGGCTTTTCTATCCCCGTGTGTCAAATACATGACCTGCAAGAACCCATCCAGTTGTGACAGTCACTAGGTGTGTGATAACTGAGGAATTAGATAAGTAAAAATGTGCCCAAATGCCTACATTACTAACACACTCTGTTATGGGAAAATATATGTTTTGGGTACATGAAGGGAAAAGTCCTTCCAAAAAGGAGCTTAGAGTAAGTAGTCCAGTGCGTGACCACAATACTAGTATCATCTAGTGTGGAGGTTAAAAGCATAGGCTTAAGAGCCAAATTTGGTTTTAAATCCTTGCTCTGCCACTTCCTGCCTGTACAATTGCAAACAAGTTATAGAATCTCTCTGAACCTCTATTCCTCATTTTTTGTTAAAGTGGAGGGTTGGTTCACTCATAAAGTACAGAACATACATGGCACTTATCAATAAATACTATATGGGAACACATTTATAATGTGATAAAGAACAAAACAGGGCAGCTTACAAGACAGAATTTATCTCTTGTCACCTTAGTCTTCTTTCCTTTTGTTCTTCCTTTAATTCATCTTTCCCTTTTTCTTTTTAATGGAATCTAGAGCCTCATACATGCTAGTCAAGTGCTTTACCACTGAGCTACTTCCCTAATCTTTTTTATTTTATTTTTGAGACAGGATCTCCCTCAGTTACCCAGCCAGACCTTGAACTTGGTATCCTCTTGCCTCAGCCTGCTAAATAGCTGGGACTACAGGCATGCACTACCACACCTGGCTTCATTTTTCCATGTATCCTACCTAGGAGTAAGTAATCAAAAGAGGGAAATGTCCTAGGTACTCTGTTCTTTGCAACCACAGACATCTACCTCATTCTCTAGCAGCCCAGTCATTCTGTCACAGTTCACTAGTGCAAAGAGGAGCATTTGTACCACTTTCCAGTACCACTGCTTTCCTCTACTCCGGAAAGACAGCTTGGTCCACAACGACACAAGAACCTGAGATAGAGATAAACCACAGAATAGTCTTACAGTGTGATCCTTCCAGATTGGAAGTTTCTTTTGGAAAATTTAGCCACCTGCAGTAAAAATAAAGAAGTTGGCAAGAGCTACAAATGGCATTGTTGTGGTTGCTTATTATTACTGCCACTATTTTTTTTTTTTTTTTTTTTTTTGCTTTTTGGAGACAGGGTCTCGCTTTGTAGTTCAGGCTGGCCCTGAGCTCACTATGGTGCCCAGGCAAGCCGCTGCGAATTCAGCAATCCTCCTGTCTCTACCTCCCGAGTGCTGGGATTACAGGCATGAGCCACCACGTCCGGCTTACTGCCACTATTAATAATAGTAATCCCTTACACTTGCAAAGAACTTTATATTTACTAAAACTTTTTACACCTAAGAGCACATGTGCTAAGTTCTCCCTCTAAAATTTTTGGATGTAACTCTAGTCTTCAGGAATTCCTAGTTTGTCAAAAGAAAATCAACATTAGCCATTAGCACTAAGTTGATAGTCACCAGAGACAGCTTAGATTCCTAAGGGAAGTGCAAACCCCATACCACACTAGGGACATAAGCTGTGACACAGCTACAAGGTGCAGCTTTCCTTATACCCAGGGAAAAGCCAGTCAGCTGTGTGAACTGTGACCTGTTTGGAAGTAGGATCCAAAACTGAGGGCTGTGAGGGACAGTGGCAGTACATTGGGTACCAGTTGGAAACTCACAAACCTACGTACAAGTTCTGGCCTTATCTCTGCTCGGTTTTGCAAGCTCCTTAACTATGATTGACCATCAAGAAATTTATCTATAAAATGGAAGGAACAGAAATATTTATCTCAGAATTGTAAGCATTTAACTAGATAATGTTGGATAATGAGCATAGTGCCTGACACTTAGAAAACACCAAACAAGTTGTATCTCAGTGGTAGAGCACTTGCCTAGGATGCATGAGGTTCAATCCCTGGTTGTACCAGAAAAAAGAAAAGCACCAGTTAACTAAACACTGTGGCATGTGCTTGTAGTTCCGGCTCCACTAGAAGCTGAAGCAAGAGAATCATTTGGGCCCATAAGTTCAAGGGCAGTCTGGACAAGACAGAAAGATATATCTCAAAAAATAAATAAATAACCTTTTCTGTTAAAGACAATAATTATAAAGATTCTGATATTTACTATACATGTTTTCCTAGTAGAGTAATTAATATAATAAGTTGCACACATCATACCAAAAGACTAGTTCTTCCACATTCAAAGTAAATGGTAATCTCCAGCAAAAGCAGTTGCATTCAGCTTCACAATAGTCTTATTTACATATGTGGCCCTTGTGCTGCCTAACAGAGTAGAAAGCACTCAGAATTTGAAGTGGATTCTTGTGGGTTTAAATTTGAACTTCAACATTTTCTACTTCTGTGTGTAAGTAATGTTCCTGTTTGAGTTTTGATGTTCTCTATTGTAAAAGTGGGAACAAATGGGCCCGATACCTTAATATAGTTTTGAAACTTAGATAATACATATGAAAGTGCTTTGAGAGCATAAAATAATAGTAATCATTACTATACACACATTCTTCATTCAGAAGAATATAATATGTTCATTTTGTATTTAAATAGCTTGGCTGTAAAGAAACATCTCTAAGGTTAAGCTTCTCCTGGGATGTAGTTCACTGGTAGAGCAATTGCCTAGTATGTGTGAGGCCCTGGGTTCAAGCCCAGTACCACAAAGAAAAGCTTTGGTTTGGCTTTTATATCACAGAGGGGAAATCTATTTGAAAATTCACTTATGCTCTAATTTTCTCATCTTTTAATTAAGACCAGACAGACTTTGAGAAAAAAGGGCTATGGTCCTTGTATCATGTTATATCACATCACAGTTGTTAAACAACACAATACTGTAGGGATGTTGGGGACTTGGAGCCCTTTAAGTAACATCCTTTCACTTAACTATTTCAAGACTAATTGAAAGACATAAGACCAATCGTAAGATAAACCTAGGCTTTGGATTAAAATAAAGATATCACCTTTGTTATCAAGAAATTGATCAAAGTTGAGATCTTCAGCCAATGGACTTACTCATATATATGTTCTACACTTAAGTTAGACTATCCACTCAGTCCTTGGTACAGCTGGGCACTGCAGGCCACCGTGCTGTGTAAAAAGAGCACAGGTTGGCACCAGAGTAGGGAATAGAAGGAGCTAAGCTCAGATGCTTTTCCCTAACTCACCAAGCAGGTAAATCTCTTCTCACCCCCATGTGAGAGACAGGGAACACCCAGGAGTCACCTCCATGTGGAAGTGTGAGTATGAAATAATCACACACACACACACACACACACACACACACACACATACAATAGAAGTTATAGGTTTTATCTTATTGAATCCTCTCAACTCTGGGAGAAAAAAATGCAATTGTATGAAGAAAGAAATAACCAGAAAATTCAGTAATTTGCAATGATTATCAGACAGCTAAGAGGTTATAACAATGGGAATCAAAACCCTAGAAGCCCTCTCTAGATCGTCTATTAACCAAGTAGCTCAGACTTGGAAATGACATCCACGAACACGTAAAGAAAGCATTGAATTATCCTGGCTTCACATCTCGTGCTCATTCCCTACACTAACTTATCCCGGAGAAAAGGAAATGAGTCCTAAGCTTCCTGCTGAGTTGTCTGGGGCTTGAACCCAAGTATTTGAATTTCCAAAGCTCCACTGCAGTGCACCTGACTCCATTTAACTGCTAACCTCCACAGGGTTTTTATTTGATGGGGTTTGTTTTGTTTTGTTTTGTTTTGTTTTGTTTTGTTTTGTTTTGTTTTGTTTTGAGACAGGGTCTTGCTTTGTAGTTCAGGCTGGCCCTGAGCTCACTATGTAGCCCAGGCAAACCTTGCACTCAGCAATCCTCCTGCCTCTGCCTCCCGAGTGCTGGGATTACAGGAATGAGCCACCACATCCGGCATTGTGGTGTGTGGTACTGATTGTTGGTCGGTATGAGACAGCACGGCAGCTATTGTGGTATATGGTATCGTGGATTGAACTCGGGACCTTGCACTTGCAAAGCAGATGCCAGAACCTCTGAGCTAAATTTCCAGCCCCCAACTTCCACATTTTTTCAGATGCAGAAATTAGAGTCTGAAGAATGAAGCAACTTGCCCAAGTCACATTGCTACGGCCAGGCCTGGAACCTACACACTCTGGCACTTTACGTCCTGATTACATTAGATAGTACATAGCCTTGATGATCAGCAGAGAGAATGCAAAGAGGGGGAGCTGGCTGAAGGCTGGAAGTGAGGAATAATGTACAGAAGCGGGAAGTCCATACGTGAAAGAGCGGCTCCCCTTCAGTGTGGGAGCACTCGGGGTGGCCTGCCTGTGTTTGATACAGACAGGACCGGTCTGATATAGACGGACTGGTAAGTGGGGAAGAGGACTAGGGATGAGGCTGTGCTGTTTGCTTTTAGAAGGGATGTAAATTCCTGCCTCCATGCTGAATGGTCGGTTGCCCCTGGAGGGCATGGCTGTGCTCACGGTGCTTCCAGGACTCAGTCAAAAAGTAGAAAGGTTTATCCCCAGAGGGAAGCAGTCAGGACTGGAACAAATTTGACAGCAGGTTTTCTGCCTTGAAGTTGCTGAAATTTTCTAAAATGCACATTTTACTCTAAAAGATTCATTACTTTCAGAAAGCTTCTTGATTCCATACGTTGAACCTAAAGGCTGTAACTCAGGGAGAAGGCCTCCTAATCAGTGGAGAGTTGCAGTAGATATTATAGGGCACCACACTGGGAGGCCTGTGTTCTGATTCTGCCTCTATCACTTGTTTTTGTGTGAATAGGAGACCCCAATCCCTGTGTCTTTTTTCCTAATACACAAAATGAGGGCTGATTTCCAACCATTCCCACAGCATATTTCAATAAGCTCTCAAAGTACAGTAGGAACCTGAAGAAAAGAAAAGAAAAATCCAACCTAACATTTTTATCTAAAACATAAGCCAAGAAACCTAAGATAGAAAGGGAGCAAAGGAGGAGGGAGGGAGAAAAGAAGGGTCCAGAAAAAAAGTGAAAATAGAAGGAAAAAAATGGGAACAAAGTGTTTGTATAGAGAGAAGAAAGGAAATAAGCACACGGTAGACGGGATAAAATAAAATTTATTTTAAAATTAAAAAAAAAATAAAATAAAAAAACAGTCCTAGGATAGCATAGTACATCTGCCATTAATCGCTGTGTGACCTGGGTCAAGTCACTTGACCTCTGTGAGCCTTAGGTTGCCCTCATGTGAAATGAAGGGCTTGGGCTATTTGACATTTGAGGAACTTTTTACCCAAACATTCTGGAATTCACAGTGTGGCCTACTATAAAAATCTACCACTTTAATTTACATTTTTCTCGACAGCAATGTTTTATAAAGAGGAACTGAAGCCCAGAGAAGTAGCAGAAATAAAATGTGTATGAAATTTTAAACTGTTGGAAAACTTGATCCAGAAAAGAATAGCTATTTGAGGAAAAAAATGTTTCCATTTTTTGCTAACATACAAAAAAGTGCTGACTTGCCAAAATATTATTTTCACAAAGCCAACTTGTTAAAATATTATTTTAATGAAAAAATATACCAAATCAGGTTTCCTAAGTACAATGAAGAAAATGCCAACTGTAGACAAAGTCAAAGTACCTCTTATCTGAGAACACACCTCGTTCTCCAGTGGTCCCAGAGGACGGGTTTCTCTGTTGATTTAGAGAGTCAATAATTCAGTAAAGTCCCAAGTAAATGGCAAAACACAAGCTCAGATTCGGTTTTTGTATTCGTATTTTATAAACATTTAAGGATTTTTTTTTTATGACCCTCAACCTTTTGCCATTCTTAAAGTGAAGATCTTATAGGAGCTTGGTTAGAAATAAATTCAGGGTCATTTCATCCAACTTCTTTCTCTCAGCAGTGGATCCTACTCTGAACAACTCTGGCAATATAATCTAGTAGTTAAGTGGATTCCAAAGCTCAAGAACCTTAATTTACATTCTGGCTCTGCCCTTAATAGCTTTGAGGCCTTAGGCAAGTTACTTATTCTGCCCCATGATTCAATTTCCTCACCCGTAAAATAGGGATAATAATTATATCTACCTCAAATAACCTACTTCAGAGTAGTATTAAAAAAAATTAAATTATCTTATGAGTGCTTCAAGGAATGACCAGTACAAACTAAATGCTCAATAAATGATAGCAGTCATCATCTGCCAATATGCCCCCCTTTGAATGCTCCTGGAGACAGTAGAGGATTCACTTGTCCCTCCCCTCCCTAAAGCAGCCTGTCACCATGTTGGCCTAGAGCATCCTGGTTACAAAGTGCTTCGAGAAGGGCCCTGGACACTGCAGAGTAATTTCATGGTGTGGCCACCATCTTACTGGGGTGGAGCATGGTGCCCTACATCCCCTTACTTTCAGTCACTTTGTCCAAGCCAGGTAAAGAGAATGGAGACAGAGATTGGCCTTGTTTGCTCTGAAATTCCTGTCCAAAATAACCTTCAAAGAAAAAAACCAGCTTGATCTGGGGCTGCGGAGAGAGTGCCCCAACCTAGCCATGTTCACTGTGAGGCCGTCCGGAGGTGGAAGCGTTCGCAGTCAGGGCAGGGGCAGTACCCTCCTGGACCGTGGGCTAGAAGCAAAGGCAGCCTGGAGCCTGGGCTCCAGAAGGCCTTGGGGAGGACGCGTCCACATAGCCGCTGAACAACAGGATCCCAGTCTAGGAATGAGCCAGCCTCTGAGCCCTTACTCCAGAGGCTTCACTGACATTCTTTTCAGCCATCACAACAACCTAAAAAGGAAAAGCGATGCTTCCCAGCTAGTGAAATGGACTCCTTGGAGGTCATGTAGGTGGTAAGTGGCAGACCTAGGATTTGAGTCTGGGCTCGCTTCACTCTTTTTAATCATTGCACTGAACAGACAGACCCTTCCAAACCATATGGCCTCAAACAGGTGGCAACCCCCTGCGCCTCCACATTGGCTCAGCTCCCACAACCTTGCACAGTTATTGTATGGAATAAATAAAATAATGTACTAAGGTGCCTAAAGTTTAGTAGATGCCCAAGAAATTTTTATTTCCTCCTTCCCAAGTCCCAGCTTTTCTCCTCAGAGTGACTGGAGAAAATCACATAACTTTTCTCATGGGAAAACCAGGTGCAGCTGATGGATCTCTAACCTTGCATCTTGCGGGGGCCCAACAGGGTGCACCACATGCCGCAGCCTCTTTTTCCTCCCAGCATATTTTCCTGCCTGTACTCACAGCTCTGGCACTATTATAGTTTTGGTTTCTCCTAGCAAACATCATATTTACAAACCACAAATTACAAAGTAGAAGATGCCGGAAGAGCTCTGGCATGTTAATTAAGAACAATAGCGGAAGCAGCTGGGCACAAAATGCCAAAGAGTCGGAAGCAGAGGCAGCAGAGCTCTGTTTGTTGACAGAAGCCAATGCAGTATTGTACATTAATTGGAGAAGTGGGTAAACATTTGCCAGCAGCTCACCCCCCGGTGCATTGGAAGACAGAGAGCAGCATGGGCCCTCCCTACCGTCTCGCCTGTCCATCTGCCCATAACCCAAGAGAAACGAATAGAGCCAGCCTTGCCCTGGGTCCCATGTAAGCAAAGAGGATTCTGAGGGTGGACTTATCTGCCTAACGACCCTCCTGGGCATACCAGGTTTCCACCTGGATGCAAAGATAGTGTTCCCCTTCAGCTTGCCAGCCTGCCTGTGGCACCCAGCCTTGGCCCCCAGGGCGCCCCTTCTCTAGCAAGAAGATGACAGCTCTCTGATTAGGAGCAGCTTGACTTGAGCAAAAGACAAGATTGTCTGCACAGGTGGTATCTGCGGTCTTTCCCCGGGGCCTAGAATTCCTGACAGCAGCAGAGCAGCAGCCTTGGGACTAACTAGATCCTGCTGGCCTCTCATCACACGCTTGGAGCTGCCCATTTGTCTGTTTGTCCATCCACCTTTACAGTTCCTTTCGTTCACAGCAACCATTACTGTCGCCTACTCTGTGCCAGACACTGTGCTAATTATATGTTTTTTTCTCATTTAATCCTCACATCAGCTCTGCAAGGTTGATACTAATTCCAAAGCCACAAAGCTGAGAGCCAAGACAGCTGTGATTTAAACCAGTCTTTCTAATTCTCAGCCTGTGTCCTTTCCACTAACTAGTATTTCTCTATTTTTAAAATTCATGACCCTTTTTGGTAAACAGGAAAATTGTATTTCTTCCTTTCACTCTCAGATTCAGAAAACTTCCCTGTCCCGTGCTTGCTACTAGCCCAGTAAGACATAAACCTAATTTAGGAGCCCTATAGCATATCCCACAATGCCAAGATTTTGTCTAGCTTTACTTTCAGTAGTTCATATTTTTACTTTTTGAAACAAAGCTGCTATGTGATTAATTTATTTTTTTCAAAGTAAATATACACCTAACAGAGAGTCTGTGATGTCTACACTCACCAAGAAGCACAGGCCTTGGATATGATGGCATGCCTGTGCTACAATTTACCACAATGGTACTTATTCGAGGAAGACTTCACTCTTGTCCCACCAGAGGCTCAGCTACTCCACCAATCAGAACAGGCCCACTGTACTCTCATGAGCTAAGCAAGCAGAGGTCCCTAGAAGAGTATTCAGTTGTGCATCTGCCATCTTCCCTAAGGGCACAGAAGAAGCTTGCATCTCCAGAATGTGGCTTTCGGCTGGGGGTGTAGCTCAGAGGTAGAGTGCTTGCCCGGATGGATGGATGGATGGATGGATGGATGGATGGATGGATGGATGGATGGATGGATGGATGGGGGAAGAAGGGAGGGAGGGGGCCAGAGGGTTAGCTCACTGGTTCCAGCGCCTGCCTCTCAAGCACAAGGTCCTGAGTTCGATCCCCGGTAACCACATATAATGCTGGGCGTGGAGACTCACGCCCACCAACAATCAACACTGCATACCACAATGCCGGGCGTGGTGGCTCATGTCTGTAATCCCAGCACTCAGGAGGCAGAGACAGGAGGATTGCTGAGTTCACGGCGGCTTGCCTGGGCACCATAGTGAGCTCAGGGCCAGCCTGAACTACGAAGCAAGACCATGTCTCAAAAAAAAAAAAAAAAAAAGAAGGGAGGACGGGAAAACAGAGGGTAAAAGGGAGGACACTATGGAGGGAAAGAGGAAAGAAATGAGAAGGAAGGAAAAGAAAGAAAGAAGAAAAAGAGAAGCAAAAGAACTTATGCCTGAGGTGGATGCTAGTTCCTCCACTAAACTAACACCCCTGGCTTCTTCATGTAAAATAATACAGTAGCACCTACATGACAGGGTCATTGTGAATGTCAAGATAATATAAAAATGCTTGCACCAGTTCCACATTAGTGTACCTAACTGAAATGGCTTGTGAAAAAACAGTGCTTGTTACAGTCTTTTGAATATATGTTGTTTGTTTTATTTTTTCTTTCAGGTCACTCAGCTAGATCCCAATAAGTCATTATTGGAAGTAAAGTTGTTCCCTCAAGAAACCCTTTTCCTTGAAGCAAAAGAGTAAACACAGCTCAGCGGTGGAACCAGCCATTCCTTGACAAGCCCGCGGCCTGCATCAAGAGATAGGCTCCCCACCAACCACCCACACGCCCGTCTCACTCAGTTCAGTGTCACACTTTTGCCTCTTGCAAGATTGCTGGAAAAAAGTAATAATAAACATAGCTACTTAAAATCTCCCATCCACGAGTATATGTTCCCAGCCCTCATGCAGAGAACTGCAACTCTGCCACTCCCTGCCTCCCGCCCTCTGCCCTCATCCAGTGACTGGTGTGTCGTCCAAATGTGAGTGACCATTAGAAGTTTGCCTCCTCGGCACCCATCTTTTCCCCACAATTTCTGGGATGGTCCTGTCTGTCCTGTGACACCAGGATATTCTGTATTTGATATGTCTCATTGAGCTAGTGCTCACACCTCTGCCTTTTTATTTTCACAAATGGATTTCTACTTTGTCACCTAATTTTAAGAGGCTGAGGAAAATATCAAATGGGACATTCTTGGCATGGAGATTAAACATTGTAGGAAAAAAAGTTACCATTTTTGTTGGTACTTTCTGACTTCTTTCCTGAGGCATAAGGTTTTATTCGAGGGCTGCTCTGGCATATATGCAGCTGCTGCTGCCTTGAGTCTTTGGGTCTCACCTATGAGGTAGTGGTGCTGCATTGCAGCTCGGGAACCTGCTCATACTCATAGTGTAAATGTTGAGGTAGTGTGCAGAGGGTATTAGTATCAAGACTTAGGGATGTGGCCTAGCGGTGGGGGGCTGCTGTCGGGTTTGCATTCGGGTGGTTGAACCATACAGATAGTAGCTTCCAGGTTAATAGTCCATTGCTGTCCGCTGAACACAAGTCCCTCTGTTTTTCTCTCTACTCCTTCACATGTCAGACCTTGTTGCTTAGTGCTTTAAGTACCTTGTCTATTGTCAAATCTGATGAGTTACTCCACAGGCTCTCCTGTAATAAGAAACTCGCTTTATTATTTCATTCCTTTCATGTTTTAATATTAGATATGGGATTACTGTCTCAAATGAAAAGGATTTTATTCTTTGGCTGAAAATTCAGACTTCATATATTTAAAGGGAGCAAACCCGGGTTCTGAGCTCAGAAGACATGTTTTGCGGGTTTCACTCAGTAAATGTGAGTTTTCCCCTATATATCTACTCTGTGGGGTAGTTCATAGGAACATTGTTCAGACCTTCACACCAACTTCCTTTTAGCTTTGCGATATTCTTCTCCATAGCTATTTTTCTGTCACTTTGCTCTTTCTCCTAGCGGTTAAGATCCTAATTTTGACATTTTGTACTTAAGCAAAAGACAGTATTATTGCTAAGTCTGTTCCCTTGGCTTTAGTGAGGGTCCTCTAACCAAAGCTGGGGATATGCCTGGTCATTCTCTGCCCTGGAGTGGTTGTTAGCCAGGAAATTTCACCTTGTTTTTTTTTTCTCTGATGCTCCACCAGGAGCCTTCTCTGGAAACTCTTAAAAGAGACATATTCCTATGTAAGGCATGGTGCTAAGGCAGGAAGAGTACCATGAGTCTGAGGCCAACCTGGGCTACATAGTGAGTTCGAGGCCAGCCTGAATTTCATAGTGAAGACCTGTCTCAAAAAAGCAGAAGGAAGGGTTGGGAATTTACCTCAAGTGGTACTGCACCTACCTTGGAAGCACAAGGGCCCTTGTTTGATCCCAGGTACCGCCAATAAAAAAATAGAAGGAAGGAAGGAAGGGAAGAGGTGCTAACTTGTTATCCATTTGCCTATATGTGGGATTTTCTGTGGCTTGAGAAATATTTCCAAAGAGACTAAAAGAAAGACGCACTGTGGGGAAGGGCCACTGAGCATTTCCTGTCCAGGTCCTCTCTCCTCCCCTGGCCTAATGCTCATTTCATTGCTATAGATGTATCAGGACAACAGCTCTTCTTTCTCCCAGTAGACCTTGTTCTACAGCTGCTGTGTACTAACCTTGGCCCTGAACTCAAGTCTGTGCCCAGAAACAGCAGCCAGGAACTAGGTAGGGGTGCAAGAGAAGGCTCTTTGAAGTAACTTGTTCAGTCTCATTTGGGTTTGACTTAATTATATTTTTCTCCCCAATTCTCTTCACCCGTGTGTTCTAACAAGAGATGTCACTCTAGGGCTGGAGATTTAGCTCAGTGGTTCTGCCGCCTGCCTCACAAGTGCAAGGTCCTGAGTTCGATCCCCGGTAACCACATACAATGTTGGGCATGGTGACTCACGCCCACCAACAATCAATACCACATACCACAGTGCCGGGTGCAGTGGCTTACGCCTGTAATCCCAGCACTCGGGAGGCAGAGACAGGAGAATTGCTGAGTTGGAGGCTTGCCTGGGCTACATAGTGAGCTCAGGGTCAGCCTGAACTACAAAGAAGCAAGACCCTGTCTCAAAAAAAAAAAAAAAGATGTCACTCTAAAATCAGTTATATAAAAGTTACTGTGTCTTGACTGTGTATGAAGTTGACACACCCTTTTTCAACCCTGTTTTGGAAAGTTCTTTTCAAACTTGCCTGTTCAACCCCAGGAACTCCCAGCTAGGCCCCATAGTTGGGAAAGACCCAAGCTCATTGTCACTATTTACTCATAATATTCTGGCTTGTTGAGCACAAGATAGGAGCACAACACAATTTTACACCATTTTAGGCAAGCTGACATTGAAATGCTAATTCATTACAGAATTAGCCCCTTGTCCTGTAGTTCTTCCTCCTGACCTTCAGTGTCAGTGGGCTGTCTGACCAGCCTCCAGAGGAGAAAGGGAGTCAGAATATTTAGTAAGTGTTCTTCCCCCATTTGTTGACACAGAGCTTCAGGGCTCCTTGTCCTCTCTCGTCATCCCAAGTTCACTCCCCAGTGTTCCTGGATTACCAGGTATGTTTGGAGAATCCATCTGAACGTTTAAGGAAGTATCTCCAACTTCGTTCTCTTTCAGGAAGTTCAGTTTTAGGAGACTACAGGTTTGGGAGATTGCCATGTTCTGATACTATCAGTATGAGACAGGCAGGTGCTCATCTCTGAATTGGAAGCATCCAGAGACTGAGTTGGGTGAAAGAATTTTTATTTATTATGTAAACTTTCTAGTATAGGTGAATAAGATTTAAGCTTGTATCAGTTTTGCTTCTTAGTGAATTAGAAACAGGAAATAAATTTGTTGTTGCATTCAAAGTGCCACTCCCCAAAGTTAGACGTGGACCTGAGCATGCTGGTCAATGGGATGGATTTTTAAGAGAAAGGTCCTTCCAGAGCACAGAGTGTTTCCATTTGGATGTGGAAGACTATCTTACTTAGCTCCCTTGGCAACACCACAGATTGGTGGTGGCACAAACCTGTCCCCTACGCCTCTCACCTGCCAACCCTGGACACTACAGTTGGTGGGGTCTTTATCCTAGTGGTTGAGATCCTAATTCTGACATTTTGTACTTAAGCAAAAGACAGTATGATTGCTAAGTCTGTTCCCTTGGCTTTAGTGAGGGTCCTCTAACCAAAGCTGGGGATATGCCTGGTCATTCTCTGCCCTGGAGTGGTTGTTAGCCAGGAAATTTCACCTTGTTTTTATTTTCTCTGATGCTCTACCAGGAGCCTTCTCTGGAAACTCTTAAAAGAGACATGTTCCTATGTAAGGCATGGTGCTAAGGCAGGAAGAGCACCGCGAGTCTGAGACCAACCTGGGCTACATAGTTCGAGGCCAGCCTGAATTTCATAGTGAAGACCTGTCTCAAAAAAGCAGAAGGAAGGGCCAGAGGGTTAGCTCAGTGGTTCCGGCACCTGCCTCGCAAGCGCAAAGTCCTGAGTTTGATCCCCGGTTACCACATATAATGCTGGACATGGAGACACACCCACCAACAATCAACACCGCATACCACAATGCCGGACGTGGTGGCTCACGCCTGTAATCCCAGCACTCGGGAGGTAGAGACAGGAGGATTGCTGAGTTCG
>PVIC010020820.1:0-29115 GCA_004025085.1 Thryonomys swinderianus | reverse complement strand
AAAAAAAAAAAAAAAAGCTAAAATTATTCAAAAGCAAACCACAGAAGAATAAACAAGGGCCAGGGATTTAGCTCAGTGGGACCACGCCTGCCTCACAAGTGCAGGATGCTGAGTTTGATCCTCAGTACTGGGGGGAAAATTAGCAACATATGTTTATAGCAGCACAGTGTGTAATAGCTATATCTTGGAAACAGCTCAAATGCCCAACAACTGGTGACTGGTTGAAGAAGGTATGGGGTTTTTTTTATAAAATGAAATATTATTGAGCCATAAAGAATGACAAATTAGACATTTATAGCTAAATGGGTGCAAATTGACACCATACTCATAAGTGAAATAAATAGGACACATGTGTATACCATAGCATTTCTCTAGTATTAGAAACTAGTATTAGAAACCTTAAATAAGGTCCAAGATGTATAATAGGTATCGTGAAATAGGAAGAAAATCTTCAAAGGGGTGGAGGAATGGAGGGACAAAGAAGAAAAAGAAAAAATGTTAAGGTGAAAAGAAAAATATCGAAACAGGAAAAAAAAAAGCTTATGTATTTAGGGGCTGTGAAGGGACTTGAGGGAAGGCAAGGGAATGAAAAAATAAGAATCAAGATATATCGTGTACAGGTACAAATTCTCCATGATGTATATGAGAATAATGTATTCTTAAAATGTACCAGTAAACTCAATTTTAAAATAAATGGTAAGACAGTCACATGATGGCATACTATAAAGTAATTAACATGAACAAACTACGGCTATACACAGTAACATGGGTAGATCTCAAAAATATGTTGAGCAAGGTTGAGGATGTATCTTAGTGGTGCCACACCTGCCAAAAAATGTAGATAGATACACATACAGATATAGATGTAGATATATGTTAAGTGAAAGAAGTAAGGAAAAAAACACCAGAAAGTGATGCTTGTTAGTGTTTTGGAACTTGTAAATATAAATTTTCTTTATTTTAACATAAAAGAATAAAATGACTGAAATCTGACTTATCTTCTTTTACTTATTAATCTGTAAAACAAGGTACTCTTACACTTTTATTTTCCCATAATTGGTTAATCTTTTAAAAATAAATATCAATATAGAGTGTTAATAAGTTTAGACTCATTTTATATTTGAGCATTTTGTTCTTGTATCAAAAGTCATTTGATTTTGACTTTTAACCTTTCACTATCTCCTAGTATGGGTGTGCTTTCTTCTCTGACATTTCAATTATCTATGAGTGCTGACAATTTGACTTGCCATTTTCAAAACGTTGACCTTAATCCCCTAATCTTACAATCTGTGGGTTGAAGAAAAGTAGTGTATAAGGCAAGAAACTTCCACAGTGGCCTCCTAAATAATTGAATTCAATACGTTTATTTTCTAAGCTTTGGTTATTTATCAAAGGGGCTCGTTTTGAAAAACAGTGCACAACAGTGGATGAGTTAACTGTTTTTACCTTTTTTCTCAACTCGTGAAGAACTGAGGAGTTACGATGAAATTCTATATTTAAAATATATTTCTTGCCCCTCAACCAATGTGCTTCTGAGTCTTAGAAAATTACTGTGATGGTACCCTATTCATATCCTTATTTTCTTTCCCTCCTGTCCTCTTCCGCCTTTTATTCTCTCCTTTTATTCTTCTTCCGCCTCCCCCTTTCTTTCCCCTTCTCCCTCAATCACTCTCTTTCCCCTTCCATGTCTCTGAAGCTACCCTGGCCTTCTCGTCATACCTCAAGCTGTACAGGACAGTAGTTTACCAAGAGTAGCCCGCTGCTATCGACACAATCGTTTGCCTGTTGTGTGTTGGAAGAACTCAAGAAGTGGTACTCTGCTCCTTCGCTCTGGAGGGTTCCACGGGAAGGGAGTCGTTGGGCTGTTCAGATCTCAGAACTCCCCTCAGGCCGGTAAGCATCTCCACAGCACCATCATGACTTTTCACTTTATAGGAAACCTTAAGAGTATTCCAAAAACAAGCTGGGTGTGAAGACAACACACTCATAGTTCCAGCTACTTGGAAAACTTAGACCAAATAATTGCTTCAGGCCAGGAATTTGGGCTTACCCTGTGCCATATGTGAGACTTCGTCTTTTAAAAAGGCTTCCTTAAAAAAATAAAACATAAGGGCTGGAGGGTTAGCTCAGTGGTTCCGGCACCTGCCTCACAAGTGCAAGGTCCTGTGTTCGATCCCCGGTACATACAATGCTGGGCGTGGAGACTCATGCCCACCGGCAATCAATACCATATACCACAGTGCCGGGCATGGTGGCTCACGCCTGTAATCCCAGCACTCAGGAGGCAGAGACAGGAGGATTGCTGACTTCGAGGCTTGCCTTGGCTACATAGTGAGCTCAGAGCCAGCCTGAACCTCAAAGCGAGACCCTGTCTCAAAAAAAAAAAATAAAACGTAAAATCTGGAAAGGTCAATTGTGCTCTCCCATCAAAGGTTTTCACCAACAACATGTGTAAGCAAGAACTACATTTGCCAGTGCAGGGTCCCACCTTAAATCTGACTTTTTTTTTTTTTTTCTTGAGACAGGATCTCACTTTATACTTCAGGCTACCCTGAGCTCACTATGTAGCCCAGGCAAGCCTTGAGCTCAGCAATCCTCTTGCCTCTGCCTCCCAAGTACTGGGATTACAGGCGTGAGTCACCATGCCCAGCATTGTGGGGTGTGGTACTGATTGCTGGTGGGTGTGAGTCACCATGTCCAATATCAAATCATTGTATGTGGTTACTGGAATCAAACCAGGGACCTTGTGCTTGCTAGGGAGGCAGCAGAACCAATGAGCTAAATCTCAGGCCCTGAATCTGACATCTTAATACATGTAGTCTGCACTTCAACTCAATAGATATTACTACAATAAAGTATTTAGATCCAGCAAATCTAGAGTATCCACAGATGAAGACTAGGTTGTACCAATCTTTTTCCTCTTAGAAGCATCCAGATATATTTAACAGCCTCAGAGACAAATTGGGATTTTGTCCTATGTGATAAGAAATATAAATCTACCTCTGTGTCTTTTTAAAATGTCTGAGCCAGTGTTGTTGATTCTCATTTGCTGCACACACTCCAGGTTTATATTCCCACCAACTCCAATTTGTTAATCCCAGCATTCAGGAAGCTGAGGCAGGAGGATCATGGAGTTTGAGGCCAGCTCAGGTTACACGGGAGGTCAAGGCCAATCTGAACTACATAGCGAGATCCTGTCTTCTAAAAAGAAAAAAATTAGGGAAACTTAATAGTAATTTTTTTACCTTTTCCCATTCTTTTTCCACTTTTCTTCTACTCTCCCTCAATAAACCCCATAAGCCTGTGTTCCCTTTTAAACCTTATGTGACACAGTGGAAAAAATTTTCTGAAGTTGGGAAAGTTCTACCTCTACCCATTCTGGGGTGCCAGGGAAATCCACTGTACTCTGCTCCTGGTTGTGTGGGCAGGTTGTTGTGGTAGTTCATCAAAGAGACACTGTGAACCTCCATGTCAGTTGCTTCTGTAGTGAGAAACCACACCTGTACTGAAAAGGTTGGCCAGGGCCAGATTTCTAGACCTGGGATCTTCTGGGAGAATGATGAAGCAGTCAAGGAGCAGGTGTGGAAAAGCCAGCATTTTAGGATTATTCACTTAGTTGATTGGGGTTTTACATGGGATTGGCTTCTCATTTGGGTGTGGTAACATAAAACTGAATAGATGAGCACAAATATAGAAGCTTGTTTTGTTAACAAAAATAGGTCCTTATACTCATTTTCTTCTCCTTTATAGTTCCTACCTCCTCTTTAGAATCTTCCAGTAGCATAGAACAAGAAAAATACCTGCAAGCCTTACTGAATGCAGTTTCTGTCCATCAGAAACTCAGAAGCAACAACACGCTTTCTGTTAGACCAGCACTTGCTCTGTCTCCAGGTAAGACTCAGTAACACTTTCCTCTTTGACAGCTCTTCCAAAAGGCCTGACCCGACCCTGGATTGGTTCCTTAGTTGTTTGCATGTCTCTTCAGTAGGAGCCCTTAGTAATCTTACCTTACATAAAAATTAGAGAACCATTATCAATGTCTGGTGAATATTTAGAAATATAATTATTTCCTTTTTAAAATAGTAATGAGAAAGGAGATAGTCATCCCTTTTTACTCCAGAAGCTGCCTTATATAAACTTTAAAATATTAGGAATTTGAATGTATAAGTTGAACTCTGTTTATTAAATGTATATTTGTTAAAATCATCTTGTATGAGTTTGAAATTCTCAAAATTTCTGTAGCCTTTTATAATTTTGCAGTACAGTTTGTTTTCTCTAGATTTGGATGAAGCCATTAAGACTTGTACTAATATTCTGTTTCAGTCATCATGTGATGGAACCCCAAAGGGTTCATGTAGAGGTAACCCTAATGTGTTAGACACAGGAGCATGTGACTTGAAAGTTGGTCTCTTTGGCTTAATCAGCTATTTGAATTAGCTCAACATAAGCAGAGAGTGGCTTTTCTTGTAATGTAACACCATGCATGCCTTGCTTCATTTATCATTAAATTCTCTGATTGCACTTGCCAAACCTAACTCTATAATCTTGCAAATGTGTGTCATCTCTGATGAAATAATAACATTGCCTTGTTATCTCTAATAAAGCTTTGGGTACTTAAAAAGTACAGTGTTTGGCAGCAATTAGACATGCTACAAGTAAAGATAACTTTTTGTCATTTGAGTAATGTTAACCCAAACGACATGGTTTTTGTTTTTCTTTTTGGCTGACTTTAGGGACTGAAAGGAGGACTTCAAGAATGTCCACTGTGCTTAAGCAGGTAGTGCCAGGACATTTGGATGTAAACCCATCCAATAGCTTTGCTCGAGGAGGTTAGTAAGATTGATTTTATAAATGAGCACTGATAACAAGCTTAAAAGCAGAAAACATTTTTCTAGATAGTGGATTTTTTAAATCAACTAATTATGATTCACATTGTTCTTAATTACCCTTCTCTAAATGAATGATGACATTTACTAGCATAACGACAGAGTTTAGCTGGGTGGGACAATAGGTAAAATCGCTGCTGATGTCTTACATATTGATGAGTTTGGGAGTATTAAGGAATCTTCAAAGGCAGACTGGGTGCACTCCATGATTCTCTACATTCACAGGTGGAAGTGTTAGCTTCCTGTTACTGTGACAAAATACCTGAGGGGAATAACATATAAAGAGGAAAGACTTACTAGCTTGTGGTTTCAGAGGTGTAGTCCTTGGTCTCTTGGCCTTATTGCCTTTAGGCCTGTGATGAGACAGTACATCATGGTGGAAAGTGTGTAGTGTAGGAAACTACTCACCTCATGGCAGCTAGGAAGCAAAGAGAAAAGTGAATGGGGCTGGGATCCCAAAAGCCCCTTCAAGGGCACACTCCTCTGTGACCTCTCTCTTCCTTCCAGTAGGGCCACCTCCCCAAGTTTCCACCACTTCCCAATAGCAAGATAGACTAGGCCATCAACCTTGGGGTAAGTTTAAGATCCAGACCACAACTTGTGATCACAGAAGTATGAACAACAGTGGAAAAGTGGTATCATACCTAAAGCTATGCCTCCGAAGCCAACTGCTTTTACTCCTGTTTTCTGAACTAGTTTGGAAAGTAAGATAGAATGATATTTAGGTTTGCCTTTTCTTCCTCTGGGTCATACCAGAGCTGCTGGCATAAGGATATAAAAACTAAGTAGTAGCTCTTTTATGCTTCAAACAGTAATCCACTTTGATCTCTGGAAGTTTATCTGAGATTCACTCTGCAGAAAATTTCAGACTAGGTATCTTGAGTATAAAGTCCTCCTGTTTCACAGTGGAGTTGTAGATTCTTGCACTCTTCCTCTAACCCCCACCATTATAATTCTGAATTCCCTTGAACTTGATTCTGCTCAGTTAATGAGAAATTCATTTCTTCCTTAGAATAATCCTTTGCATATGTAAGCAACTCTATTTGTTAGAAAGTTCTTTCTCATTTGATCTAAAAACATACCAGCACATAATTTCTACATACTGACTCTAGCTTTGCCCTGATAGTAGAAACTAAGTGTAATTTTTGATACCTTAGCTCTTTGGATTTAAAAACTATTCTCATGTTTTATCTCTAAGAAATTTAGCTAACTCTGTCTTCAATTCAAGTGATGTATTCCATTTGATAACCGCATTACTCTGGACTGTCCACAGAATCAAACCTGAAACTCCAGTTGTTCATGCAGCCTACAGTCACATTCCTTATGGGGACAGCTCCGTCTCAGGACTGTGATTAGTATTGTCTGAAATCCCTCTCTCTTCTTCTCATGTGTTACTGTTCCTAGTATACTGGCCTTGAGGATTGTTATTGTACCCAGCTCTGTGACTACCATGTTCTGTACCAAAATTTCATTTTGGGGATGCTCTTTAGATGTAGAGTGTTCCAGACTTTTGGATCCCAGTTCTTCCTACCACTATGTTGACTCTTTTTGAAAGCCCCTTGTCATCCATAGATTTAATCACTGTTACTGGTCTGTGCTGGTTTGGATCTTCCTAATAAAACCACATGACCCGTATTTCTAAACCCCTCTGATCTTTTTAATCTAAGATTGTCAATCTCTCAGATTGTTACCTGCATTATAAAAGATTTTATGGGGCCGGAGGGTTAGCTCAGTGGTTCCGGCGTCTGCCTTGCAAGCTCAAGGACCTGAGTTCAATCCCCGGTAACTACATATAATGCTGGGAGTGGTGGCTCACGCCTGTAATCCCAGCACTCGGGAGGCAGAGACAGGAGGATTGCTGAGTTCGCAGCGGCTTGCCTGGGCACCATAGTGAGCTCAGGGCCAGCCTGAACTACAAAGCGAGACCCTGTCTCCAAAAAGCAAAAAAAAAAAAAAAAAAGATTTTATGGTTATTTTGACATTATTTGAGTCAGTGTTTTCTCTTAAGTAATCATAATTTTTCTATTAATAATCCATTCTTCAATTTTGGTTCAGAATAAACATTAAAGCTCTATTTTATAAAATTCACTTTTTTCCTTTTTGGAAACCATGTGCACAAATCCTGGTAATCATATTAGTTCCCTTTTTTTGTTTTTCTCTTTGTTTTTTTTTTTTTCTTGTGTCAGTAGAACTTTTTGCAGTTTCAGGACTTTAAGAGCTTTCTATTTTTTTGAGTCCTCTTTCCAGTTAATCTGTCAGTACTGGAGGTCATAGTAATTGCCTAGAGCTACCATAACAAATTAGGTGTCTTCACAGTAGTCTCATTGTTCTGGGTGGTAGTGGTCCAAGATCAAGCTGTCAGCAGGTTGCTCTCCTGGGCCCTGCTAGACATAATCTGTTCTGTGACTCCCTGCTACCCTGCTAGACATAATCTGTTCTGTGACTCCCTGCTACCCTGCTAGACATAATCTGTTCTGTGACTCCCTGCTAGCTTCCGAAGGTTTGCAAGCAGTTTTCGATATTCTGTGGCTTAGGGAAGCATCACCTGAGTTTCTGCTGTCATCTTCACATGGCTTTCTCCCTCTGTATCTGTCTCCAGATATTCCCTTTTTAGAAGGGCATGAGTGTAATGAATTAGGACCTCACTCTATTCTAGTGTAACCTTAGCTAGTTACACTTATAACAACCCTGCTTATAAATAAGGTCACATTCTGAGCTACTAAAGGATAAGACTTAAACACCTGAGTTTTGGGGAGCATAATTCAACTTATAAGAGCCATACATAGTCTTTCTCTGAATTTCTACAATGTGATTGTTTGATAATTTAAGATACAAACCTCATTCTTTGTATCATTTTCTTCTCAGTGAATTTGAACTAAAAATAGTACAGTGACTTCTCCTTAGTTTCTTGGTATTTCTCTCACTGAGAGCTCTTGTCAGAGGTTGGGCTTATAGCTTAATTGTAGAGTGCTTACCCACCAGGTCATCCAGAGCTACAGATGCTTTCCAGTCCCTGCAAGTGGTGCATTTTCTTGTACCCACCTTCAAGTGTAGGTCTCTTCATTCTTCCAGAGAACTGGGTACTCCTCCAGAAATTCCTAGTTTATTTTGTATGGGAAGAACATACTGTGTCTTCTGTCTCTTAACCTTCCTCTGTATTCTCTTCCATTTTAAATATTTTTTCATTCCTTTCATTACCATATAGCTCTACTTTTTGTTTCCTTTTCCATAACATAGTGTTGTTTTCACTATACACTTCTTCTGCTTTAATGAGTTCAGCTGTGACCATTTTTCAGCTGGGGAACACTTTGCATTTATCGTGCACACTGGTAAGTTGATATGGGAAAAAATACATCCTGCTTTACACAAGAGCTTTTCAAATGGGAGGTGTGGCCAGGTGTAGTAGCTCATTCTTGTAATCCCAGCACTTTCGGAGACTGAGGCAGGAGGATCTAGCCTGGGCACTTATAGTAACTAGGCAGGATTCTGTCCTGATAAGTAGACGGACACGTGCCAGGCAGGCAGACGATGTAGCTCGATTTTGATTTTCATTTAAAATTAAAAGAGCTTGTTAGCCTTATGGGAAAAACATATACTTACAACCTGAAGAAGTTACATTGTTGAGTAGAAATATGCCACGAGAAAATTGACTGCCTCTTACATATCAAAAATTTGATGAATTTAGTCCTCAGTATCCCTCCCGCAAAAAAATATATATACATATAATGAAATAACTATCACATGGAAGTAGCTTTTTAATTTTCCACGCTTAACATTTTCATGACCCTTCAAATTCCTCTGCATGTATTATCTTGTCCTTGAAGTGACTTCTGAGGTAGGTATTTTAAGACGCTGAGAGAGATTAAGTGATTTTGTTGTTGTCACACAGCAAGTAGCCCTATCACTGGGACTGGAATTAATTCAGTGTTGTGCCATTCACTGAATAGGTGTTGAGTCTTGAGTACTAGATTAGGTGTAATCTCACATGGATGGTAAAGTACTCCATCCTCACATCCAACCTAAGTATTCCATTTCTTTCTCTCCTTTATCTGGGCTAAACAAAGTGAGGGAAAAATGCTCGTGCGTAAGAAACACTTACGATCTGAACAATATGTGTCAGGGGGGAGTGAACTGCATCATTTCCTCATGGAAGCACTCCCCAAGCCAGGCCCCAGTGGGCTTGCTCAGGAGACATGATCACATAGGGCAAAATATATATTGAGTTTATTTCAGTTATATTCAAATTGAAATTGTAACCCCACCCCTTGCTGTATAGTAATAATCAAGTTAGGAAACCTCTTAAATTCTCAGCATCCTCATCTGGTAAAATGGAGATGATAATAAATAATACTTAGCATTAGCTAGTTATGAGAAATAGATGAAATAATATATAAAACACTGAATAAATACCTAATACACTTATAATAGGGCTTCAATAAAAGTTGTTACCCTTGCCTAATGAAAAACACAAAGAAATTCTCCATTTACTCTTACATTGCATTGATCCTCCTCAATCATAGGTCATAGAAAGTAGAAGGCCAGTAACTTTAAAACTTTTTGAATCATAACTCACAATAATAAACACAATTTATATCTGTATGTGTACACTCATACTGATTTTATATCGCAATTCAGGTGGTACTAAACCACATTATAAAATGAATAGATACTAAACATTTTATGAAACAACATTCATCTATACCCCATGCAGTACACATAGTGTTTTCAGTTGTAATCTGTCTCACTTTTTTAAAGGATTCTGATTTGACCTACTAAAATTATTTCACATGCCACTAGGGAAACTCTGCAGTTTGAAAAAGGTCTATTCTAGTCCTTTGCTGGCGTTAAATGCTTAGGACATCCAGGAATCACTTAGGAAATCCAGATATCCCTTACCACCGTCAGCACAGTGGTAAAATTCCTTTGGTCAGGGCCAGAGATTTAGCTCAGTGGTTCCGGCGCCTGCTTCGCAAGCGCAAGGTCCTGAGTTCGATCCAGAAACCACATAGAATGCTGGGTGTGGTGACTCATGCCCACCAGCCATCAATACCACATAGCACAGTGCTGGGTGTGGTGGCTCATGCCTGTAATCCCAGCACTCGGGAGCAGAGACAGGAGGATTGCTGAGTTCGAGGCTTGCCTGGGCTACAGAGTGAGCTGAGGGCCAGCCTGAACTACAAAGTGAGACCCTGTCTCACAAAAAAAAAAAAAAAATTCCTTTGGTCAAATGACTTCCAGATGGGATTTCAGTTCCCAAAGCCCTCTGCCGGCCCCATGTCAGTACAGGCCAGTTTTATTATTGCTGCCTTTCTGCTCAGTGATACACACTTGATAGTTTATCATTGGTGATTTTCCATTTGAGGACATACTTAATGTTTTGAATGTGCTTCCTTTCACTCTTATAGTGCAAATACTTAAATTGATATAGTGATTATAGCAGCTCACAACATATTCATTTCCAAAAGGAAAATAATAAACATATGTTTTGAGTGCTTATGTGTATGACCCTCCACATAGATACAAGAATGACTAGGCGTTTGCCTTTATGAGCCCCAATTCTATAGACAGAGTGTACAGACAATCGCAATACACTGTGTTCAGAGTTCAAATATATCCCTATAGGTCAGGACAGCTACAAGTGCCTTTCTAAGACATTCACATCATACTTGGATTGTATTAATAAGTTTTTCAGTTGCTGGAACAGAATATCACCAGTAGAGGAGGAGAGATTTCATTTGGCTCATGACTTAAAGGGTTTCAGTCCATGTCAACTGGCTCCAAGGCAGGAACACCCTGGTAGAAAAGACATCAAAGGAAATCCACTTTCGAGGCATGGCACCCAGGAAGCAGAGGGCAGAGAAGAAACACCAGAAGGGGCCAAGGGCCAGATATAGTGTCCACAGTCATGCTCCCATTGCACTCTTCCTGCAACTAGGCCCACTTCTTAATAGCCCATTCCCCTGTGAACTTATCAATAGGTTAACCTGTCAAGTGACTTGACAATAAAGATTAACTGGCACACAAACCTTAAGGGATAAGGAGTTTGCCAGGTAAAGAAATGGGAGAACTGGGCTGGAGATTTAGCTCCGTGGTTCCAGTGCCTGCCTAGCAAGCACAAGGTCCTGATTCAGTCCCCATTGATCACATACAATAATGCCAGGCGTGGTGACTCACGCCTGCCAGCAATCAGTACCACATACCACAGTACCGGGCGTGGTGGCTCACGCCTGTAATCCCAGCACTCGGGAAGCAGAGGCAGGAGGATTAGTGAGTTTGAGGCTTACCTGGGCTGCATAGTGAGCTCAGGGCCAGCCTGAACTACAAAGCAAGACCCTGTCTCTAAAAAAAAAAAAAAAAAAGAAATGGGAGAACTTATTCCAGACAGAACTAACAAAAAAAGTGTGATGTATTCAAAGAAGTGTCTTAGACTCAGGAGCTTCACTAGAATTATCCAAGTGTCCCACATGGCAGTAGGAAAGCAAAAAGCAAAGCAGTCACCGGGCACACAGGAAGCCTTGTGCCTTTGCCACGTGGTCCCAGGCCCTTGTCCTGTCTTGCAGTTGCACTCTCTGTAGGCCATTAGCCAGCTTCCGTGCAATCCTTACTTTATGACTTCCTTGGGCCACTAAAGCCATGAGTAGTCTTCATTTCATGCTTCCAAAGAAGGGAAGTAGGAATAAAAATCACATCAAATGACTTCTTTTATCGCAGTGGGTCATATTTTATGCAATTTTTCATTGCACACATTAATTAGTGCTACTCTTAAAATTAGTTATTGGGCTGGGGGTGCTGTTTAGTAGTAGAACGCTTGCCTGGCATGTGCGAGGCCCTCTGGGGTCAGTCCCCAGTAATGCAAAGAGAGGAAGAAAGAAAAACATGTGATGCCGAATAAATGCAAAATCATTTCTCTTAATTTACTTGAACAATTCTTTTGCTCAGGGAAATAATGTGACTGCTCAGCATTTCTGTTATTACCAGGTAAAGTTTGCCATACTCATAAAATAACTTCTTTCTAATGGAAAAAATAATATTACTCAAATTACAAAAGTATTATCTCTAATACTGCCTATCATTTTGGTGCAAGTAGGGACTTTAAGAGAAGTCATTACTTCAGTCATCACAAGCTGGCTGTCTGACTAGCGTGGTATTAGGCATTGTCACAGGATCATGAATTTGTGCTGTTTGTACTTATTTACAGAAAATAAATATAACTTATAAATGAAAAACAAGAGAAGGAAGATAGTGTGGCAATACTTAATGCTCTCCTGCCAAACTTCGCCCTTAGTTATTCCAAATGGTTGCGAGAGCTTTCCTGGTGACGATCTTGCCCGGAGAACAAATGTGTTGTACAACACATCGCACTCGCCAGTCAGTCTCCTTCGACACTAGGGCCAGTGGATTCCTAACATTTTCACACACACCTAAATTCCTTAATTTTATTAAGTAAGTTTATTTCTGACTGAATGACATTCTTCAAAAGTTTGTCCCATTTGGTATAATTTTTTAATGGCACCCTCTGCTGTGCTGTCCATTTCATTGTGCTTACTGTATTATAAATAGGAGCTGGAATTTCATTTCCCAGGCACTCAATTCATCTTTTTGTGACTGTGCAGCTTTTTGTTTGTTATTTAAATCTCCTACTTTAATTATATTTACATTTCTCTCTGTGTTAACTTAATCTAAAAAAATTAAATAGCCTGTTCTTCTCTTACTCAACCTGCTCTGACGTTTGCTGCTGTATACATTTCATTTCTCTTCTGTCTTTAATCTTACCTACCAGTGCATGGGCACAGAAATAAATGTTTTACTCAGTCCAATCCAAAATCTTCAGCTAAGGGAAGAGTCCATAATCAAGGTACTGTATTAAGTGTCCTTGTGTGTCACTCTTTTTAATCATCTTCATATGAAAGTATGTTACAAGTGACTTTTTTACGTTTGTCAAATTATATCCTTTAGCCTCGTCCACATTCTGAATTTCCCATGGTTGCTTTTATAAATAAACAGCTTGTCATAGTAACCAAAAAAGCATATAGAATTATATAGAAAAATAAATTCATTTTAGATAGAAATCACCCATGGACACTTCTTGGACACTGACCCGCCAAACCATAAAGAAGCAGATGTGACATTATCATGGTGACCTCCAGCCACTTAGAAACATGTCTTGGTTTTGTTAGGCAATCACTGAATTTCTCTATCCTTAGAGAAGAAAACCCACGAGGCTTCCGCCCTGTGACCCTGCCACTGGTGTGAACTTCACTGTCTGCAGACGTTTCTGAGGGGTTTTGTTGTTGGAAGGTGCTGCAGTGCCAGTCAGTTTGAGAAATAAATTTGTGGGTTGGATGTTTAATACTTAATGGTTTCTATTGTGTGTAGAAATCCTTGATTTTTCTAATATGAATAAAGTCAACTTACAAGACTCTTCTACCTATTTGTGACTTTCGTCTTAGAATACATCTGCTTCTGACTATATTTTAAATAAAGCCTACTATGATTCAATGAACTATTACTAAAGTTATAATTTCTCATTTTTCATGGATATTGGAAAAAGCTATAACAACCTTTACAGGCTTAAAGTTACATCATTGGCATTATATATAAGTTCTAACTCCAGTTTTCAATTTTACATTTATTAAGTTTCTACTTTGTATGTTAAACTAGATTTCTTGTTGAATTAACTAAGAAGGCAGAACAATGTTCCTTATTTCTTTCTTGAAGCCCTGAGAAATTGAGTTACTTGGTGTTCTAATTCTCTGGCTTCATTACTGCTTCTTGCTTGCATTTTTATTTTGTGTCAATGCCCTTTGTCTTTATGATTTCAGTTTATACTTATAAATACTGAACTTACATCAACATTTAAAAATGGGATTTTATTGACTTCCTACATCCTTCTAATTCAAAGACTGACTTTGAAATGCTATATTGGGTAATGGTTATGTTACAAAAGTAGGTGATAAATGAACATTTTGATCTATGATCCCATAGTTACCTCGCTGTTTGCTCTAAAACTGTAGCTTGAAAGCATGCATTTTTTTTCCTTTATTCATGCCATCCCGACCTCAGATCGTCTCACTCAGTGCTTTTGACTTTTGTAAAGGTGTATGGGCAAGTCTTCGCTCCAGCACTCGCTTGATCAGCTCTCCAACATCCTTCATTGATGTTGGTGCCCGGCTGGCAGGCAAGGATCACTCAACCTCTTTCAGTAACAGCACCTACCTACAAAACCAGCTCTTGAAACGCCAAGCAGCCCTTTATATATTTGGTGAAAAATCACAACTAAGGGTAAGTAAGATGTCTTCCTACCACTTAGAAACCTTGCATATATCCCAAGATAGTTTATAAAACCTGTCACAAGCTAGTTTTCCCAAAAAATTTTTGTAGTGTGATTCTTAACCTGAAGTTAATCTAAAAAAAAAAAAAAAAAAGTTAGGAGTCAGGGATTTTGCTCAATGGTACCATGCCTACCTTGAAAGCACAAGGGCCTGAGTTTGATCCCTGGTACCACCAAAAAAAAAAAAAAAAGTTCCCTTCACATATGTCTCTGTATATAGATGTATGTACATATTTACTAGCCAAGAAAATAAAAATTTATTCATAATCTTAAAAATAAGCATACAGCCGGGCGTGGTGGCTCACGCCTGTAATTCCAGCACTCGGGAGGCAGAGATAGGAGAATTGCTGAGTTCGAGGCTTGCCTGGACTACATAGTGAGCTCAGAGCCAACTTGAACTACAAAGCGAGACCCTGTCTCAAAAAATAAATAAATAAATAAGCATACACAGTGCTGTGCGTGTAATCCCAGCATTTGGGAGGCAGAGGCAGGAGGATTGCTGAGTTCCAGGCTTGCCTGGGCTACATAGTGAGCTCAGGGACAGCCTGAACTGCAAAGCGAGACCCTGTCTCAAAAAAAAAAGCATACACATTAGAAGTGTTAAGAAGTGCAAAAAAGAAATAAAGCTTATTCAGGCTGTTTTCCAGTATCCTGAATCAGTGTCCACAGAGACCTGTGCCCAAGGCAAAAGAAATGATTGTGTTTTAAGCCTGTTGACACAGAAAGCTTCAGGGTGGTGGAAGGGTGGAGAGAGGACTGTGGCACCACGTGTGAGGACAAGGCCAAGCCAAAGCTAGTTTTTCTAGGTAATGTTTTTTCATACTCTTCAAGGATGTGCCTCTAGAGAGACTTGTCCTAAAATATGTCAGAAAATCAACATATTACATGCTAATCAACCTCATTCTTACTCTATATGCTAAAAAGCTTCAGTGTACTGATTTTTAATAAATTGTGAAGACAGTCTACACCACCAAAAGCAGAAGTCATGCCTTGAGTTTGTTTTCCAGTCCCACATTAGAAACTAAACTGTGTTACAACAGAGAAGTATGTATGCCTGAAAGTATTTCTTAATTCGGAATTCCCCCAGCACTGAGCACTGGCGCTCGAGCCAGACCTCTGGCTGAACTGCCCAGAAGGGGCTCCAGGCAAGGTGCTCACGGCAGGATCCCACATGCTTGGCTATTATGATGCCAGTGACTGAGTCATCTCCTCCGTGAACACTGGCATCGCAGCCCTTTCCTGGTGTCTGCACTGCTCCGGTCATTGAATCACCAACCTTTAGGGAGGGTGTTTAACCATTGTATACATTTCTTCTGACACAATGGCCACTTTCTATCCAGAAAACAGCTGGAGCTCCTCTCGGAGCAGCGCACATGCTGCCTGTGCATGCTCTGAGTCACTCCCAGAGGGGTGCCCTGGAGTGCTCACCTCTGATATACCTTTCACTGGTCAGTCCTCAGGTTCGCTACATGACTCTGCACAGTTGAGTAACAAAGACCGCTTGGGACCCTCCATTAGCTTCACTGTGTCTATAGAGTGTGGCTCCCCGGATGGGAGCCATGGCACTGTCTGATACGTGCCGTGTTCCAGTTAACGCTGTGCTGTCCAGCTGCCGGTCCACATCTTTGTGTCCCAACAGAGGACACATAAAAGAAAGCAGCGAAGAGACAGAGACTTATCCCAAAGAATCTTGAATTTGGCCTCCTCTTCTTTTTAAATTCATAATCATTAATAGTAACAAAATCCTTATAACCAACTATGTCTCTTAACATTATGCTTAATAACACTTAGCTTCTATGATATGCATACCTAGCTCACAGCTAGTTGGAAAATAGAAAAGAATCTGTTTCCTGAAAACAAGCTATCGTTTATCTGTTTTAAGTTGCATAAAAATAAACAAAGGAACTCGTATACTGCTAGGTTCTTTATCTTAAGCCTTAACAACCTGACTCTATGTTGTATAATAACCTTCATAGTTATTTAAGTCATTACCACCCATTAGGGTTGGACACTCAGGTTTCTTTATTATCTGTATATAAAATGCAGTCACATTTCCAAGCATATAGAATTTGGAGGGAGTGGATGTTAAGGTATAATTCACTGTGTTCCTTCCTAGTATTTAAGATTATTTCTTTAGAGTAGCTCTTTAAAATGTCATAAAGACAAATGTCTTAAGACAAAGACTGGTTTATGTGTGGTGGTATGAGCTGTACCAAGCTGCAGCCTACTGAAGTCTCATGAGGTTCTCAGCATGACAGTATTCCTCAGGTTAGTAACGAACCTCTAGAAAGGAGAGGCACTACTAGCCCTCATATCCTGTGACACATGAGCCACACAAGATTGGCTTTCTTGACCCACTGCAGCCTCTGCAACTATTTGGTCTCATTAACTGTATATACCACTAAGCACTGCTCTGTTGAAAACTTGGCTTTTTCACCAAAGCACTTTGTATGCCTAATTTTCTGCATCTTTATCCACAGAGCTTCAAAGTAGAATTTGCTTTAAATTGTGAGTTTGTTCCTGTTGAATTTCATGAAATCCGACAAGTGAAAGCCAGTTTTAAAAAACTGATGAGGGCTTGTATCCCAAGCACCATCCCTACTGACTCAGAAGTAACCTTCCTGAAGGCCCTGGGAGACTCAGAGTGGTTCCCCCAGGTAAGGTCTCAAGAAGTCTGTCTTATAACTGTAAAGTGGGGGTAGAGAATCAATACAGTATTTGAGAAAAAGAAGTTTTATTCCTTCCTATTTCACATTCTCCTCCATTGTTGTATGCTTTCTTTAAATGTCTTTCAGGAAGCAATACTGTATAAGAAGTGAGAAGGTAGAATTCTTAATGACTGGGTTTTTATCTATATAATTAAAAGTTCGGTGGCTATAAGCTACTAATGAGGGGCCAGGGATTTAGCTCAGTGGTTCCCACATCTGCCTCACAAACACAAGGTCCCCAATTCAATCCTCAATAACCACCTAACACAGTGCCAGCATGGTAACTCACATCCATCAGCAATCAGTACCACACACAACCACCACAACCCTGGGCATGGTGGCTCACACTTGTAATCCCAGCACTCAGAAGGCAGAGGCAGGAGTACTGCTGTGAGTTTGAGGCTTGCCTAGGCTACATACTGAGCTCAGGGCCAGCCTGAACTACAAAGTAAAACCCTGTCTCAAAAAGCTAAAAAAAAAAAAAAAAAAAAAGGATCATGGTTAGATGGAGGCAATTTTTGTATTTTTCTTCTTGCCTTGTATTTATCTCTGCCTGCTCCATGTCTCTAGATTTTAGAATCCTCCCCATAGCACTACCAAAAAGCACAATGAATGCCTCAAACCTATGTAAGGCTTGGGGAAAACTATATATCCATCATTCAACTTGGTCAATCTTAGGATATTTTTAACTGAGTTTTTTTTGGGTTTTTTTTTTTTTTTTTTTTTTTGCTTTTTGAGACAGGGTCTCGCTTTGTAGTTCAGGCTGGCCCTGAGCTCACTATGGTGCCCAGGCAAGCCGCCGCAAACTCAGCAATCCTCCTGTCTCTGCCTCCCGAGTTCTGAGATTACAGACATGAGCCACCACGTCTGGCATTGTGGTATGCGGCGTTGATTGTTGGTGGGTGTGTCTCCATGCCCAGCATTCTATGTGGTTACCGGGGATCGAACTCAGGACCTTGCGCTTGCAAGGCAGGCGCCGGAACCACTGAGCTAACCCTCCGGACCCTTTTAACTGAGTTTTTAATTGAGAAATTCAAAGAAAATAGGCATGCCAGCATACATTTCTTCCAAACCACAAAAAAATATATTTATGACATGCATACTTTAGATACTGATGCAGACTTTTGGCCAAGGGCATCTCTGCAATATAACTTCAGCTTTGTCTTTATGTCTAATGCTGGGCCCATGACTTCTTCTTACCCACAAGAATTTCCAGTTTTTCAGTCCTTTGTAGCCCATCTCCCTCCTCTTAAGCACCCAGCCTGTGTTCAGGAGGGAAAGTGTTGTTCTCTGTAGTATATGGGACTAAACGGCACTCTGCTTCTGTTGAGGAGGAAAAAGTTGTTTCTCCATAGTATATAGGATTAAAAGGCAAAGAAGCCAAGAAACAATGTCAGTACCCAGTACAGTGGTTGTTTTCAAGGTACTTAAACTATAGGGAAACTCAGCTACATATGCAGTTGGTTATAACTATATTATCAGGATAAGTACATTACTCCTAAAGCAGCTTAGTATCCCTCTGAGTCCCTGTGGAAGAAGCTGACCAATACTTACTTCTATCCCTAGGTTATGTGCCCCGGGCCCGTACTGTCCCTACCACCTACGTGTTTTTTCTCTGTGTTTCTAATATATTCTGTGCTCTGCTTCTTGCTGAGTAAGTGAATCTGTGCCAGCAGTTACCCAATAAAACAGTGCAAAATATTGCCCTACTTGGGATAGTAAGATTCTAAAAGTTAACAAAAATCAGTAAATGCTAAGCCTAAAAGAATTCAGGCCCAGGAATAGCAACTTTATAAGAACAGCTAGAGAGGAAATCCCCACTGCCAGGTAAGACATATATCCTGCCCCTGTGCTTAAAATAAAATAACCTGTTGACAGTTTTCTCCCCCAGGTGGGCATGCTGGTACACACCTAGAACCCCAAAACTGGGGTGGCAGGAGGCAGAAATAAGATGATTGCCATGAGTTCAAGGCTAGCCTGAATTATATAGTGAGACCCTGTCTCAAAAAATTAAACAAATTAAAATACAGGCTTTTGGGCCGGAGGGTTAGCTCAGTGGTTCCGGCGCCTGCCTCGCAAGTGCAAGGACCTGAGTTTGATCCCCAGTTACCACATATAATGCTGGGCGTGGTGGCTCACGCCTGTAATCCCAGCACTTGGGAGGCAGAGACGGGAGGATTGCTGAGTTCGCAGCAGCTTGCCTGGGCACCATAGTGAGCTCAGGGCCAGCCTGAACTACAAAGCGAGACCCTGTCTCCAAAAAGCAAAAAAAAAAAAAAAAAAAATACAGGCTTTTTTGGTTCAGAGTAGGATTCATACTGAACAGTTCCATGATATGCTCAAAATATTTTTAAAGACTAATCAGACACATTTGGCTTTGACATCTACATGGTATGTTTATACTCTGCTTAATTACTCTTCAGGACTTTGAGTCACCTGCCTGGCTTAAAAGCTGAACACAAAAATAAATATACAGTGACAAATAGGAATACCTTTTCTTAAGTACAGTTCACATATAATAAAAATCATCCTTTGGATTGGAAAGACAGATGTACACCTCTGTTCATAGCAGCAGAGAGGCAGTTCGTGATAGCCCAATCTTGGAAACAACCCAAATGCCCATCAACTGGAGACTGGATAAAGAAGATGTGGGTTTTTTAATGGAGTATTACTCTGCCATAAAGAATGACAGGATTGATTCATTTATGTGCAAATGGAGACACCTGGAGGACACACTAATAAGTGAAATAAATAGAACACAGATACGCAAATACCGGATCTTTTCTTTGATATAAGTACCTGTAGAGATAAAGGAGCTCTAGAGTGTATGATAGTTTCTATAATATCCAAAAGGAATTTGGTATAGGAACGTAATGAGGGGAAAGAATAAATATGATTTGGAAAAAAAATAAAAGAGTATGTATAAAGGGGGGTGGGAGGGGGGGTGGACAGGGATGTGGGTAAAAATGAGAATTGACCTGTGTCACATATTGATACAAATTCCCCAATGTTTTGTGTGATTGTGAGCTGTGTATATAATGTACTGATAAAGTTTACTGAATAATAAAAAAAAAAATCATCCTTTGGGCCAGAGATTTAGCTCAGTGGTTCCGGCACCTGCCTCACAAACGCAATGGTCCTGAGTTCGATCCTGGTAACCACGTACAATGCTGGGCGTGGTGACTCACGCCCACCAGCAATTAATACCATATACCACAATGCCGGGCATGGTGGCTGTAATCCCAGCACTCGGGAGGCAGAGACAGGAGGATTGCTGAGTTCGAGGTTTGCCTGGGCTACATAGTGAGCTCAGGGCCAGCCTGAACTACAATTTTAGTATATGTACTGCTGAAGTGAGCACCCAGCCTGAACTACAAAGCGAGACCCTGTCTCAAAAAAAAAAAAAAAATCCTTTAAAAGTGTACTGTGCCGACTGGAATGATAATTTATACCTGCAACCCCAGAACTTCAGAGGCTGAGACAAAAGCATCTTAAGTTCAAGGTTACTCTGGACCACAGAGTAAGGCCCTATCTCAAGAAAAATTTTTTAAAATAAAGTATATAGCTGGACGTGGTGGCTTACGCCTGTAATCCCAGCACTTGGGAGGTAGAGACAGGAGGATTCCTGAGTTCGAGGCTTGCCTAGGCTACATAGTGAGCTCAGAGCCAGCCTGCACTACAAAGCGAGACCCTGTCTCAAAAAACAAACAAAAAAAAATTAAAGTATATAATGCATAGCTTCTTCATATATTCATAACTTTATACAACCATCACACTTATTCTAAAAAATAATTAAGAGAATCTGAAATAGAATGTACTACATCATAGAAAGAAACAAGCTTTAAGTCCAGTAACTATATTGAAAAGGTCACTTAAAACCTGTTTTCTACTTTATCAAAGATAGCCCTGTGCTTTTTGGAGAAATAATATAAGGTCTTTTGTTTTATTATGTATCATTTGAACACATTGTTTTAAAATGTGTATATCTGGGCTGGAGATTTAGCTCAGTGGTTCCAGCGCCTGCCTTGCAAGCGCAAGGTCCTGAGTTTGATCCTCGGTAATCATATGCAATTCTGGGCATGGTGACTCATGCCCACCAGCAATCAATACCACATACCACAGTGCCGGGCGTGGTGGCTCACGCCTGTAATCCCAGCACTCGGGAGGCAGAGACAGGAGGATTGCTGAGTTCGAGGCTTGCCTGGGCTCCATAGTGAGCTCAGGGCCAGCCTGAACTACAAAGTGAGACCCTGTCTCCCAAAAAAATGTGTATATCTACCTTTAAAAGTGTCATTGTTTAATGTTGATTTGACAAGAAGTTTGTGGTTCTTTGTAAAAAGGCAAACGACTTACATGATCTGAAAAAGAACTAGAGTATTGTGGTTCTTTTTACAAGTGCTTCATCCTTAACTTGTTTATTATCCAGGGCTAATGAGAGCAAGTCTGCCTGTCCTCTGTGCTCAGAAAGTGCTTGTCTAACTGTGCCCTCCTTCCCATCTCTCAGCTTCATAGGATCATGCAGCTGGCCGTGGTCGTGGCCGAGGTCCTCGAGAATGGTTCCTCAGTCTTGATCTGTTTGGAAGAAGGCTGGGACATCACTGCACAAGTAAAACCATTACATATATTTTTAGATATTCTGTTTTACATTTGTGTTTCCTTTTATGTTTTTTTTAATTCTGTAGATGAATTGTTTATATGCAGAGTAGTGTGTTTACGGACAAAAAAGTCCTGTGTTAAACAGCACCTGCTCTCCATGATGAAGCTGTGTGACCCTCACAGCCTGCAGCTCTGGCTCAGGGCGTCGGTTCCCACCCCTACAAGGGCACCACATAAACTTGCAGATGGAGCCTCTGTCAGTGATGGGCCGGCCTTGCTGGGATTTATCTGTCTTTTCTCTGGCTCTAAGTCCCCCCTCTATTTACTCCAAAGTGAAAAAAGGAAAATAGGAATACAAACTACATTGACACATCAATCTACACCTGCCAAAAAATAGAATACTTTTGATCTAATTCCCTGACCTCATTAACCAAGCTAGAAAAAGGCCACAATCTGCAAATTGACCAGTCAAGGATTAAAAATATTAACTCCACGAAAGAAAACTTGTAGCCAAAATGAATTTTAGTTTTTACTGGGAAGTTTGCAGAAGCCATTCAATTGCCGTGCAGGAAGAGTTAGTGAACACATTTCCTGTCCAGGTGACTTCGGCGTGAATTAGCCATCACCGAAAGGAAAGGTTCTTCTCTAAGCTACAGAACATTTTCAGGGCCAAAATCAATGAAGTGTGTCTGTTCTGGTTTTGCCCTAGGTGACCTCCCTGGTGCAGTTACTCAGTGACCCCTTTTATAGGACGCTTGAAGGTTTCCGGATGTTGGTTGAAAAAGAATGGCTCTCTTTTGGTCATAAGTTCAGTCAGCGGAGCAGCTTGACCCTTAACTCTCAAGGCAGCGGTTTTGCTCCAGTCTTCCTGCAGTTCTTAGACTGTGTACACCAGGTGAGTACAGAGGCATGAACTGGTTTCTCTGAAGGAAAAGAAAGTGTTACCATTTATTGAGCATTGCAGTGCTGTGCTAGACACATTCCTATCGTAACTCAGTCATAAAATGTATGGAAATCTGGAAATGGAGAAGAAAAAGAACCAGTAGGTTTCTGAATGTAGCACTGATGAATTGACTATTGGCCCCTAAGTGAGGGAGAGTATTCTAAATTCCCATTTCCAAAGTAGAAGACCAAACATGGTCTTGTTCTCCAGGATTTGGACTAGAGTAGAGCAGCAAAATCTCCAGGTGTTGTAACCTGAAAGGCAACACCTTGTCTGCCCAGCTTGGGAGGCCCCTAGGGGTCCCTGGAAACACAGTAGATAGAGCTTCATCACTAGAGAAAAAATCTGCCCCAGCCAAGCAAGCTTAAGGGGTTAAAGTCACTGTCCAGTTCTACAGGATGACCCAACTGGGCTAATCAGGAGTCTAGCAGGCATATCATCTAGTCAAACCCAGCAAGGGGACTCAGACTGCCTTTTGTCTTCAGCCCACACACATCAGTGACAGACTCTTCTCCATGAGGTTTTGCCAGGTTTGGGCTTGAGAATTAGGTGGCACTGGACTTTCAAGTTGAAGGCCACATTGCCGTAGGACAAGCAAGGTTGACATTTCCAACTGCGTGGGTTTGCATCACAACCCTGGATGAACAGATGAACAGATTCTGGCATGTCAGACAGAACAAAAGCCTCTTTGAAATATGTGGATTTCAAGTGTTTGTTGGAAGGAAAGGTGGAAATGTTTTCAGGAACCAGAAATAGAACTGGGTCTTCTGAAAAGAAATAGGCAAGTGGCTGTTTTATTTGTATTCTGTTAATCACTTGAAATTTAAAATAACAGTTTGTTGAACTGTATTATGTATCTCATAGTTTGTCTTTATTTTCATTGAAACAGGGTCTCACTTTGTAGTCCATTCTGGCCTTGAACTTCCTATATAGTCCCTGCTGGCTTTGAACACCTAGAGATAGATCCTTTTGCCACAGCCTCCCAAGTGCTGGGCTTATATTCATGTGCCACCATGCCTGGCATAGTTCACCTATTTAAACTATAATTCGATAGCTTTTAATATATTCAGATTTGTATAATTAACACAATTTTAGAACATTTTAAGATCTTTGTATATAAAAAATGTATATGACTCCCCCCCGACATTGTACTAATTAGTAGTGACTTTCCATTCCCCTCCCCCCGTCATACACACCCACAGACATGGCAATGTTTGTGATTGCTTCAGTTTGCTTTTTAAAAATCTGTAAATTCACTGGGCATGGTGACTTATGCCTGTAATCCCAGCACTCAGGAGCCAGAGGCAGAAGGATTGCTGTGAGTTCGAGGCTTCCCTGGGCTACATAATGAACTCAAGGCCAGCCTGAACTATAAAGCAAGACCCTGTCTTTAAAAAAAGGTCTGTAAATTGATATCATTCCAAAAGAAATTCTGAACCATTAACAGAAACTTTCCATTCCCCTCCCCACCCTGCCTCTCCACACAGCACATACATACCCACCCAGACAGCTATGCTTTTGATGCTTCAGTTTGCTTGTTAAAGAAAAGACTTTCTGAATCATTTCAGCCCATCTTTCTGAGCAGTAACTAGTAATAAACTGAGCTTATCCTTTTAAACTCTTTGCAGCTAATAGTATGTTTTCTTTAAATATTAGCCTTCCTATTTGTCCTCTTTTTGGCAAATAGTTGAAGGCAAAGCTTGGAGACCACTGTCTGTGAAACAGAAATCTTATCTGAGGCCAGGGAGAGGAGCAAGAACCTCTTCTTGCTTCTGTATAGATGGAAGCATGTGAGTTCTTCATGAAAGCACTTATTATTTTGCTTATTATTCCATTTCCTATCCCCATGTACCACCAGTACTAAAACTAATTAATAGTATGGATTTCTTGCACTCTTCTGAGCAGTTATTTTATGTTGTAATTTTAAATAATGTTCACACCTTTTCCTAACCTCTCTCATTTGTATTCCTAATGAGTCATGTACTACTTTGGCACCTATAAAACTAGCAGAGTATACTTATTTTGTATGTATCTGTTACTTTCTACTTACACTAAGGATGTTGGGAGTAGAAGCTCTGTTATACTAGTCTCTGTGTCTCTAGTTGCTAGTGCAGACATGATTTATCACTGAATATAACATTCAATATATATTATTGATTAATTAATGAACCCTTGACCCCTAAGTCCTGTTCATGGTCTCACCAACCTGAATTAAGACCACATAGAACACCCTGAGTAGGACAGCCAGGAGTCTGCAGAAAGGTCAAACACAGTGCTTTTATTCCATTTTGTAAAAACCTTCAGAACAAACCAACAAAATCCTTCAGTGGCTGTACGTTTCCTGAAAAATCATTCTGCATGTCCACTTTGAATATGATAACATTCATTGCTGTGTCAAGATTTCCCTTGAAAGGTTCTGAAGTCTCTTTACTGGAGCCCTTTGTTCTATTTCAGTAAGAAGATACAAGCAGTTGTTACCCCTGCATCAAGATCATAGCACTGATGATTCGTTTTTCTTTTTCTTTTTCTTTTTTTGTACCAGGGATGGAACTCAAGACCATTGAGCTATATCTTTGAGCCTCTGGTGCTTCATTTGAATGTTAGATAAAGTGGTTGACTTTTTCTAGGGTTTTCGTTTGTAAGAAATAGATATTATTAACTGTCAAAATCATAATTCCCATAATGAGCTATTTACAGTCAAAGAGCATGTAGGAACAGCAACCAAATGAGGCACAATCAGAATCACATCCACCATATAAATCTAACTCTGAGGCATAAACTTACTGAGAAGAATACCAAGTGCAATCATCCATGCAGACTTTCTGTAATAAGAATTATACTGAACCTATTTTTGGCTTTTTAGAAGTGAATTAAATTGAACATAAGCTATTTATCTTGGGGGGTTAATTAATATGTCTGCATACATAATAATTACACTCACCTTAGAGAATTGGTACATATAAATAGCACATATTCATCATTCTTACTTCCCCTCCCCTCCCCTCCATCCCCAGAAGCTCAGAACTAAGTCTGCTCCCTGTTTCCTAACATGCACCTTTATTTTGCTCTTTAAATTATATATATTTGGGTTTCTCATACAAGGGGAACCATGCCTGTGTCTGATTTATTTCTCTCAGCATTATACCCTCAAGATGGATCCATTTGCCTATATATGGCTCAAATTAATCTTTTATAACAGAGTATTACTCTATTGTGTACTATTTCACCACATTTTCTTTTTATCTGTCTGTTGATGGGTCTATCAGCTGCTTCCAGGATTTAGCAATTATGAGCTGTGCTGCTGTAAACATGGGTGTGCACATACTATGTAATACGTCTTATAAACTCTTGGGGAGACATCCAGATCAGGTATAGCTGGGTCAAAGGAATTTGTATTTTTAGTTTTTGAGGAATCTCCACACTGATTTCTAGAGTGGTTGTACCAGTTTACATTCCCACCAACCATGGAGAAGCATTTGTTTTTCCTCACCACCTCACCAGTATTGTTTTTTGATTTCTTGATGATAACAGTTCTTTCTGGAGTAAAATGGAACCTCTGTATTATGGGTATTTGCATTTGTCTAATGACTAAAGATGCTGAACATTTTTTCATTTGTCCTTCTTTTGAAGTTTCTATTCATTTTAAATGCATATTTTTAATTGGGCTTCTGTCTAATTATTCGTGAATTCTTCATATATTCTAGATCCTAATCCTCTGAAAAGTACCTGCCAAAAATTTTTTCTCAAAACTCTATTAGTTGTTTTCGTTGCTGTACCGAAGCTTTTCAATTTGATATAAATCCATTTGTTAATTCTTTGTTTTGTGTTTAGTACAACTGTGTTCTGTTCAGAACATTCTTGTCCATGCCAATGTGTTCAAGAGTTTTGCTTTCTCTTTCACCACATTCAGTGTTTTTATTTTGATTAGACTTTAGAATAGGATGAGAGATACAGGTCTAGAGTCACTCTGCATGTGGATAGCTAGTTGTCCAGTGCCATCTGTTAAAGAGGCTGACTTTCTCCAGTGCTAGTTTTTATCCCCTTTGTGAAGATCAGATGGCTGAATATGCCTGAGGTTGTTTCTGCACCCTCACTGCTATTGTATTGATCTAGTTCTCTGTCTTTGTGTCAGTACCGTGCTGTTTTTATCTTTTATCACTGTAGCTTTGTCATAGAACTTAAAACCTGGGATTGTAGTGTTTCTTTTTTCACTCTTGGTATTCTGAGTCTCTTCTGTAAATTTTAGGATTTTTTTTCTAGTTCTGCGAAGAATGCTTTTGACTGAAATTACATTAAATCTATGTAGCATTTTCATTACTTGGCAATTTTAACAATATTGATTCTGTCTATCCAGGAATAGGAGATAGGTTTCCATTTTCTACTGTCCTCTTCAGTTCCTTTTTTTCAGAGAACAGTAGTTTTCATTATCAAGGTCTTTTACTTCCTTAATCAGGTTAATTTCTAGGTATTTAATTTTTTTAAGCTACTGTGAATAGGATTATTTTCATGATTTCTTATTCTGTGATTCATTGTTGGTGTATAGGAATATTACTGATTTTTCTGCATTTTGCAACCTGCTACTTGCTGAATTTATTAGTCCTAAGAGTCTTCTGGTGGCCTTTCTGGGTCTTCTGTATAAAGGAGCATGTCATTTACAAATAAAGCTAGTTTGATTTTTTATCTTCCTACCTATATCTTTTTTATTTCTCTTTCCAAATTGCTGTTGCCCAAGTTTCAAGTACAATACACTCTCCATTTAATGACCAATTTCTATTCCTGTGACTAGATTGTTAAATTAATTGATCACTAAGTGAGAAATTTTATACCAATATTCAGAATAGCCAGGCGTGGTGGCACACAGTTGTAGTCCCAGCACTTGAGAGGCTGAGGCAAGACAATTGCCATGAATTTGAAACAGAACATAAAACTGCAGTACTCTACTGTGCAGTACAATCAGCAAAAATTACAATACTATATAAACAAGATATACCATACAAAAACAGGTCATGAGTCTGAGCAGTAGTTGTAAGCCAAAACAGCACACCTTGGTGGCTAGTCCAACAGTCATCACACAGGCAGATTGTTAAAAGAGGAATGTCTGTACTGAATAAGAGTGATGACAGTCGAGACCCTTTGTTTATTTTTGATTTTAAAGGAAATGCTTTCACTTGTTCTCCATTTAGTATGATGTTGGCAGTGAGTTTATTATAAAAGGCTTTTATAAGTTTGAGGTACGGTCCTTCTATATGTGTTTTTGTCAGCATTCTTATCATTAATGAATGTTGGATTTTATCAGGCTTTTCCTGCATCTATTGAAGTGATTAAGTTTGTCCTTGTTTCTCCTTATGTGATGTATTTCACTTATTCATTTGTATACGTTGAACCATCCTTGAGTCTGTGGACTAACTTGATCATGATGAATGATCTTTTTTACTCGTTTGTTATATTTTATTAGCAAGTATCTTGCTGAGGATTTTTGCATCTTTGTTCATTAAGGAAATTAGCCCATTGTTTATTCTTCCTTTCCTTTCCTTTTTCTTTTCCTTTCCTTTCCTTTTTCCTTTCCTTTTTTCCCTTCCTTTCCCTTTCCTTCCCTTCGCATCTTTCCTTCCCATCTTCCCTCCACTCCCCTCCCCTTCCCTTCCCTTCCCTTTCCTTTCCCTTTTTTCTTGTTAAGTCCTTGTCTGGTTTGGTGTCAGATGCTGCTGGCTTCCAGAAAGGACTTTGGCAGTGCTTCTACCCTTTCAATTTCATGAAAGAGTTTGAGGAGCGCTAGTATTAAACTTTCCCTGAAGTTGTGGTAAAATTATTTAATAAATCCATTGGGTCCTGAGCTTTTCTTCATAGGTGGGCTTTTATTCCTGCCTGTTTCACTGGCTGTTGATCTATTTGCAGGTTTTATTGTTTTCCTTTTTTTTGGTTTATTTTTTGGCAGTTCCATGTGTATCTAGGAATTTATCCATTTCTTCTGGGGTTTCTAATTTATTGGAATATATTTTCAAAATAATTATTTATAGGGCTGGATCTTTAGCTCAGTGATTCTGGCACCTGCCTAGCAAGCACAAGGTCCCTGGTTTGATCCCAGTAACCACATATAACAATACCGGGTGTGGTGGCTCACGGCTGTAATCCCAGCACTCTGGGTGGCAGAGGCAGGAGGTTTGCTGAGTTCAAGGCTTGCCTGGGCTACATAGTGAGCTCAGAGCCAGCCTGAACTCAAAGCGAGACCCTGTCTCAAAAAATAATAATAATTACTTATAATCCTTTTGATTTTGGCAGTGTCTGTTGTGATTTAACTTTTTCATTTCTAACTGCATTAATAGAGTTTTATGTCTCTTTTGGTACCTTTGGCTAGGGGTATACCTATATTAGCTATTTTTTCAAAAAGCTAACTCTTTGATTCATTGATGCTTTATATTGTTTTAGTCTCAATTTTTTAAAATTCTCATTGTAGGGGCCGGAGGGTTAGCTCAGTGGTTCCGGCACCTGCCTCGCAAGCATAAGGACCTGAGTTCAATCCCCGGTTACCACATATAATGCTGGGCGTGGTGGCTCACGCCTGTAATCCCAGCACTCGGGAGGCAGAGACAGGAGGATTGCTGAGTTCGCGGCGGCTTGCCTGGGCACCATAGTGAGCTCAGGGCCAGCCTG
>PVIC010020819.1:0-29155 GCA_004025085.1 Thryonomys swinderianus | reverse complement strand
CTCACTATGTTGCCCAGGCGAGACTCGAGCTCAGGAACTCAGTAATTCTCCTGCCTCTGCCTTCCGAGTGCTGGGATTACAGGCATGAGCCACCACGCCCAGCACTGTGGTATGTGGTATTGATTGCTGGTGGGCATGATCACCTTGCCCAGCACTGTTTGTGGTTACCGGGATCAAACTCAGGACCTTGTGCTTGCGAGGCAGGTGCCGGAACCACTAAGCCAGCCCTGATCATGCTTCTTAAAATCAGAGTATATATAGACTTCCCCTTCAAAGAGCAATTTAAAATGAAAATGAAACAAATCCCCCTTGCAGATCCTGATGATACACATGTACAAAGCCACACGTCCTTTTTCTGGGAGAAAAAGAGTGCCACATTTCCAGGTAACTTTGTCAGAATAGATTTCTTCTCAAGATTTCAGAAAGTGGTTTCCTCAGGTTACATACCAATAGATTTTTCAAAAGCATATAAATAAGCGCAACAACTAACCAATTTATTTGGATTTCACATATTATAGTAGCCCACATTATTTTCAAGTCATCAATTATATTTGAAAATAACTAAAATGAAGAAAAAATAGCATGTGAATTAGGGAATGATACAGATTTTAGGTGTGACAGGAGAGATTCCTACAATTTGCAAGCAGACTATTTGGAAGGTTTATCATTACTTAAACTTCCAGTGAGATGGGATTGAAGGGAAAAATCAAATTTGTGAAACCTACTCAAGTGGATGCACTTTGAGGACATATTCATAAGTGAAATAAATAGACATAGTTGAAAAACTGAAGGTGTAACTGAATACCAAAAGGTATGACAGGTAGTGTGAAACAGAAAGAAAACATTCAAAAGGAAAAGGGGAAGGGTGGGTAGGGGAAAATAAAGAAGGGAAAGAAAAAATTTGTTGGTTAAAAAATGAAACAAATCTCATATAAAGGGAGTGGTAATTGTAGGGAAGGCAGGGAATTATTTGAATGAAGATACTTAAGAATAAAGTCATGCTTAGGAATTTCAGGTCTATAATCAGAGAGACCTTGATCATTGCCTCTGAAAACTTTAATTCCTGAAAATGTTAAGGTCTTTTTTTAACTATAAAATATTAATAAAAAGGAAAAATAATTAAAGCAACTATCATCAACTTATCAACATCAACTTCTTCCTCAGTACTTCTTTGGCTGTATCTAAAAATGTTGGTCTTTGTATTCTTTACATTGGTTACAAGTTATTTTCTTCATCTCCCTTTTCATTGCTTCTGATGTTATTCAGAATGTGATATTTACTTTTCACTATTTTAGATTTTCCTCCTGCTACTAATGTCTAATGTCATACTGTTTAGTTAACTAATACCTGAATAATTTGAAACAACTTTAAAAATTGTAAGGCTTAGTGCCAAGTGTGATGGCTCATGCCTATAAACCCAGCACTCAGGAGGCAGAGGCAGGAGGATTGCTGAGTTCCAGGCTTGCTTGGGCTACACAATGAGTTCAGGGCCAGCCTGAACTACAAAGCAAGACCCTGTCTCAAAAAATAAAAATTATAAGGCTTGTCTTATGTCCTGATATGTGATCTATCCCAGAGGACATTTTATGTATGTTTGTAAAGAGTGTGTTCTGCTCCTATTGGACTGAATCTTCTGCCTGCATCTGTTAGGCCGATTTGGTCTGAGAGTGAATGGTTGTTTATCCATTGTTGGAATGAGTAATTATACCACAAGTGTATTACTTCCTACTTCTCCCTTCATGCCTATTAATATCATCTTTGAAAATTATGTGTGACTCCCCTCCACACACATATACAGTGGTACCACAGTTCATGATCTTGATTCTTTGCACGATTCTGGTGGCAAACTGAGTTGGATGAGAGCAAATCAAATTCAGTGGTTAGGCTTAATGCTGACCTTATGGGGAAACTCAATTTGGATCTTGTCCAGTTTGGCTTCTGACCAGAACTGTAGCAAGAATACATATGCTATATCCTCTTTGTTCATTGATTTCTTTTATCATTATTTAATGAATGGCTTTTGTCTCTTGTGATACTTTATGAATTGAAGCCTGAGTTGTTTAATATAAGCATTAGCAACACTTTCTTATCATTCAATTTGGAATATATTTTCAATCCTTTAACTTTTTAACTTTGTGTATCTTTAGGGTAATATAAGTCTTTATAGACACCATTTTGCATATGGGTCTGCTTTTACAACTCATTAAACAAAGAATGGAGAAAACTTTTTACATTTAAAGTAATTATTGATATACAGGGATTTAATTTCACCATTGTATTTTTCTTTCTAGATTCATTGTTTCTTTCTTGGTCTTCATCTATGATTGGATTTTTTTTTTTTGAGATAGGGTCTCACTTTGTAGTTCAGGCCGGCCCTGAGCTCACTATGTAGCCCAGGCAAACCTCGAACTCAGCAATTCTCCTGTCTCTGCCTCCCGAGTGCTGAGATTACAGGTATGAGCCACCACGCCTGGCGACTGGATAATTTTTAATAATTATTTTTATTTTCTGCTGCAGCAGCATGGTGTGATTCTTTCTTTAGCGTTTCATTAACTGGAGGTTTTTCCTTTCAGTTAGGTTTACATGAAATATTTTAAATCGCACACTAAACCTCCCTTCCATTTTATGTTACTGATTAAAATTTATGTGTTTTATAGGATCTACACATGAATAAATCACTACAGTTTTGGTTATTTTTAATTTTTCTGTCTTTTAGCTTGTTATACTGAAATTAAAAAGTGATCTACAAGCTACCATTACAGTATTAAATTATTCTGAATTTGACTACATTCTCACTTTTACAATGAGTTTTATATGGCCATAGGTCTCATATTGTTAGTTAATGCCACTTTCTTTCAACTGAAAAGAGATTCTTTTTAGCACCACTACTAAGGTGGATTTAGTGGTGTTGTGTAGCAAAGTTTTTATTTTTTCTCAATTCTGAAGGAAAATTTTACCAGGCATAATACACTAGTATTGGCAAAGGTACACTTGTACTTATAAAACCCAAGGTTTTGTTTTTTCTTTCTTTTTTCCTTCCTTCCTTCCTTCCTTCCTTCCTTCCTTCCTTCCTTCCTTCCTTCCTTCCTTCCTTCCTTCCTTCCTTCCTTTCCTTCCTTTTCTTCCTTCTTCATTTTTCTTGCACTGCTTTGAATCTATCATCCTACTTTCTTCATGCCAAAACAAAATTTGAAAATTACTTTTATCTTGCTGCTTTCAAAATTCTCTTTGAATTTTCAGAATTATATTGTGATTTGTTTTAGTGAAGGTCACTTTTATTGAATCTCTTTGGAATTCTTTGGGATCTGAATGCTTATCTTCCCTAGGGTCTCAGGCATTTTCTGTCACATCTCCGCATCTACTTTCCTCTTTCTTTACTAGTTCTGAGACACCTGTGCTGTGCCTGATGGGGTCTCCTAAGTGCCATAAGCTTTCATCACCCTTTTAGGTCTTTTCATTCCTTCAGTTTCAAATGACCGGTCATCAAGCTTCCTGATTCTTTTGTTTTACCATGTCAGCTCCTGAAGGACTATATTTGAAAATAACTAAAATGAGGAAGAAACAGCGTATGAATCAGGGAATGATGCAGATCTTAGATGTGACATGAAAGATTCCTACAATTTGCAAGCACACTATTTGGAAGGTTGATCACTACCTAAACTTCTGGTGAGCTGGGATTGAAAGGAAAACCTAATTTGTGAAACCTACTCAAGTGGGTGCACTTTGAGGACATATTCATAAGTGAAATAAATAGGACACAGATGAAATACCGAAGGTGTAACTGAATGCCAAAATGTGTGATAGGTAGTGTGAAATAGAAAGAAAATGTTCAAAAGGAAAAGGGAAAGGGTGGGTAGGGGAAAACAAAGAAGGGAAAGAATAGGATCAGAATTTTTTGGGCCAGACCTTATATACTTTCTCACAGAATTTTGCTTTATTCATTTTATGGTTTTTGTATCTTGGTAGATCTTCTCATTATTATTGTTTTCCTGAGATGTTTTAGTTAGTTGTATCCTCCTCTAAATCACCGAACTTCTTTTTCTTGAATGATAATTTATTAAAAGTAATTGTACTGACCTTGTAAGATCTAGTGTTGTCTTAGAATTAAGATACTGTGTAAAGTCTTGGATCACTTTCATTTTTGTTAATACATGTTTGAAATACATCATATTTACATTAATCATAGCAAGCTGATATATGTCTTCCATACATCTTAACTCTTCTACTTTTTAATCCCCCCCCCACCTTTTCATCCCTGGTCCTTCCAACTCCTGGTCCCACTCCCATTTGCAACATCTTTATTTTCAGCATCATCTTTCCCTTGAACTTTTTGAAGACAGTTATTTCGACTTGTTGTCAGGCAAGACATAGATTTCCCTGCCTTTAAGGCTAGTTACTAATGCTTTATTTTGTTTCTTTTGGTCCTGTCATGTTTAACTGATTATTCTTATTTCTTGTGAAGCAAGGAGTCTGTACATTTGAAAATGTAAGCCCTTTATTCCATCTTTATAGACTAGACTTGGCAAGAAAAGATAAAGTGGGCCTCGTGATGGAGGTCATAGCGGATGTGCGGTTGAGCTCTGGCAGGGTCGGCCTCTTGCGCAGACCCACTAAGATAAGACTGCAACTCAAGTCTGCATCACGCCAAGGGCCAAAGCCTGTGCTGGAGGTACCTTCCCTGGAAGCCTCCAGACTGGCTGGAGGGTGGAGCTGCAGACTCATCAAGAGAGGGTCTGGGGATTCTTCAGGGATGATGGAGACACTTCAAGCCTGGCTCCATGGGAACACACTGCTGCAGAGGCCAGCACGCAGCTCCCGGCCCCAGAGGCTGGCTTTGTGCTATAATTCAGTGGTCATGCCTGGTGCTGAAATGTGTGGCCAGATCATGTGCTCACTTCCTGCTGTGTCTCTGTCCCCACAATGCACTGGATAGGATTTGGGGAGGGATGACACGGGCGATGTGGCACCATTCTTCTTGCCACCTTCAATGCCTCTTTTCTAAATTATGTGCTCCACCAAGTGCCATAATCACTCTTTAGGATTCCTTTGTTCATGGGAAGATATTTTTATGCATCATGGTTCAAACTGATGTCTCTCTGAAAACATGAGCACTGGAAACGCCTACAATTTTACTGACATCACCTTTCAATGAGACTTATTTCACATGAACTGTTAGTGTTGTTATCATTCTTTCCTTGGAAACTTTAACTGACTGGGAAGGGTTAGATGCCAAGTTTTGCTTTTCTACAAAGAAAACTTCTCTATCAGGAAACTTAGAGATTAGACTTGCCTTATTAATATACTCTTAAACTGCCTCTAGAAACAAAAACTTATGATTGGTAATATTTTCCAATTTCTAAAGTATTATGTTTATTATAACCAACATCAAGTTGGCATGGTAGGTGACTAAAAAGCTAGCTAGAAAGACCTGGGTACAGTTAGCTTCAATGATGCAGAATAAGCCTGAATTGATGTACTATTGAAGTAATGTGTTACCTGTCCCCTTTCTCCTAAAATATACATATGACATATACACTGTCTTCTCCTTTAAAATGCTGTTGCTGATGATTTCAGAAAGCTATGCCAGGACTATGACTCAGGAAATAAAAGTTCAAGAGACTGCATTCACCCTATTACTTTTAGCTCTTCTCCAATAAACCCTATGTTACATTTGCACCTCCAGTGCTTAAGTTATATGACCACAATACCTTTGCACAACAGAGTAATGCCTGACTCAATAAAAACTGGAATTCTGCACATCAAAATTATATATTTGGGGCAGTAGATAAAACTCCTTAATCATAATTACATGAACACCTACTTTATTTCCCCAAGCATGAGATTTTATAATCTAGAAGCTCATAAAACATTTCTAGAAAAAAATAACTGATTCCCAGCTATAAATCACCTTGGTATCTACATTTGGAACTGTACTCTAGCATGATCTGAAAGGACATTCCCAACTCAGCACATTCCAAGATGCCAACCCATATGCAAACCATGTCCCAGGTCTCTTAAAGCCTTTATCCCAAAGCAATTTTATTTTAAACCAATAAGAAAACCATACTTAGGAACTGTAAAAGCTAAAACATTGAATGAGGACTTTCTGTTGGTCTTACCATTGATTAAATGGATTTGGAAAGAATAGCCTATCAAGAAAAATTATTAGCCTTTTGTACAAACTTGAAATGCAGAGTAGTGCAAATCTGTCAAATGTAAAATTTTATTGTGCATAAATCCATATCTTATTCAGTATTCATTAAATGGGTCTCTCACTGTTAGAAAGTGTGCTCCACTTTGGCACACACAACTCTGAATTCATTTAACTCAACATTTTCTTTAGCTGCAAGCGATGGCTTTTTTGCCTACAGGCTTATCTCAAAAGGGCTTAGGAGAATGTTTTTCCCTGATTTAAACTTATAAGTTCAATTATTTAGATACAGGATGCCCCCAAATGTATATTTTTATTAGTTTTCAAAATGCAACAGGGAATATAAAATCAACAATTTTATCAAATTTATTCAAGACAAGAACTGACTGGTTGAAATGACACCTGCCCAGGAAGGATATGGGGGAGTTGGTCTGGAAACAAACATGCTGCCAAAGTGATGGTAAACTCTCCTGTGGTTACAGTTCCCTTCCTCGTAAGATAAATGTCCTCTCCTCTGCGCTTATGTGCTCCATATCAGTGCTGTCAGATGTCCCTTAGGGCAATGGAAATGGTTAGAGAACTACAGGCAGAGCTTAGTGACCTGGGCTCAAGCTCCAACAAGACAAGACATGAGCTATTCAGAGAGTACCAGGGCCTTCCTGAGAAAAGATGCTGCTGTTTTGAGTGCCTTGCCAGAGTTTCTATGTTAAAATAGTAATTGTGCACTGTGTACTACTGGAAGGTAGAGTGTAGTGGGGAGTGTTTGAGTCTCTAGCAGCAGGGCCCTCGCGAGTGTATGAGGCCTTTTCTCACGGGGTTGGACCCGCTGTGTAAGGGACTTGGCCTTTTCTTACTACATGCTCTTCTTCCTTCTGACTTCTGCCAGGTCAAGAAGCAACATGGGGCCATCACTGGACACAGCTGCCTGATTTTAGACTTGTCAGTCTTCTATTGATGAGGTGAGTCAAACATACTCCTTTATAAATTATCCATTTTCAAGCGTTCCATCAGTAGAAAAGTGATTAAGACATAGTTTGGAACTAGGTGATTTATAAGGACCTGGCCAAATCTTACATTCCATAAATCTAAATTCAAACAGAGTTACTACATATAGAAAAGATTTTTTACTTCCACTTTGCTAGCTAACAGCATAGTAAGGTGAAACAGTGTCCTTGGTTTGACAGTAAGGAAAAGAAACACAGCATCTCCTCCACGTACTGAAGTTGCAGAACACTGGAGCTACAAACTAGCACAGATAAGAAGGCACCTTACATTTGGTTTCTTTGTGCTTTGCATTGTGTATTTGTGTCAAAGATGTAGGACACTTAGCTTGCTGGATTTATGAATCAGACTTACAAGACTTCTCCAGGCACAGAATTTATTTGGAAGTTGGGGCTTAGTGTATTTAACAGTAAAATGTATTCCTAATAAGTACTTGTCCTTCCCCATAGATTTTTCTGTGTTTTGGATACGGCTTAAAAGTGTTCCTTTAAGGGCTGTTGTGCTGGAAGCCGGGTCTTCAGTGTGGTGCTGTTGGAGGAGGCCCCTTTAAAAGGCAGGGTTTAGGGAGGTCTTTAGGCTGTTGCAAGTACATACATGGGTTTTGTCTTCTCAGCTTCCATTTGGCGATGTGCTCTCTGCCAGGGGTCCTTTTGCCTTCTCCCCTTAGGTCTTCACCAAATGATAGTATCACACCCTTGAATTTCCAAAACTGTGAGTACAAAAGTCTCTTTCCTTTGTAAAATTAAGCTGTCATAGGATTTTGTTATAGTAAAATGTACTAATACATGTCTGATATCTCATTCAGTACTCAATGTACTCCACACAAACTGATAGTCACATCTGATTGATAGGGCAAACTGAAAAATCTGAACCCAAAGTCTGTATTCTTAAGCTCTCTATACAAACCCTCAGCCAGCACCCCAAAGTTAAAAGTGTTCACTATTACTGAGAAATCAAATGCTATTTTCCAAAGCCTGATCGGGACTTTGCTGTTGAACCATTCTTAGTGATTGTCACTAAGTTTTCAGCGGCTTTAACATGGTTTGGTATCCAGTATTCTGTATAAGAGAAGTGTCCGGATGTGGTAAGGAATATAAGTTGACTGTGCTGCTTAAGACATCACACACTGAAATGTATCCTCCATTATGATGTTTCAAGAGAGCAGAAGCTTTACCCCAGTGTGGTATTTAGAGATACAGCCTCCATGACATGACTAGGACTACATAAGCCATTAGGAGACAGTCCCACAACCCAATTTCCAACAGAGAGAGAGAGAGACTAGAAGAGACCCACGTGTGCACAAACTCCTGTCTTTTGCCACAACATACCCTATACCACCTGGCAAGAAGCACATAACCAGAAGCACCCTCTCCATGAATCAAAATGAACTTCTTTGATTTATAAGGGACCCGGTCTATAGTACTGCATTATTAGCAGTAGAAAGCAAAGACATATGCTGAGGCACCTTTAGTTATTTTCAAGAGAAATGTAAAAACAAAAATGATTTGGAGGCACTCTGTAGTGCAAGCAACCAGTCCTAACGAATTTGTGTCCTTAGATTATGAATTTGAAAATACAGCATATTGCTTTATGTTCTATTTGAACAACAGGCCAGAACAATGCTGAGTGTATTACATTTTCTGGGCAGTTAAATGACTCTAACTCTGATCCTTCATTTTTAATGACAACAGTAATGTTTGCTGGATGTATTCCCATGTATTGTTTTATTTTATGGTACCACTGTCCTGTAGAATAAATGCTACTGTCAAATCATTTCAGATAGAACACAAATTTACACTGTCACACACAACATGCAAACGATTCAGCCAGAGCTGGAATCTTGGTTCAGTGATTCCAAATTTTACTTCTGTTCTACTTCACTATTTATGATTCCAAATTCAAAGTATTTCAACACTTGCAACCTTGGAATGGTTACTTATATGTTAACTTGATATTTTTCCATTACCTTCTTTCAAACTTTCATCCAGTTAATTCATTACTACACACATACACACACACACACACACACACACACACACTTTTGTCTACAAAATGGAGTGAAGCTCAGAGGTGCTAAAACTGATCAGGCTCTTTGTCTCCTACTCCACAGTACTAAATTAAAAACGTTTCTCTCTGGAGGGAGGTCATCAAAAGCAGGAAGAGAACTTTCCAGATTAGAACGCAATGAGCCTAGGGTTAAACCCCATTATAGCCCAACACCTTGGAATAGAATGTTTTCTGCGGTCAAGCTGTTCTGTCTTTCAGTGAGTTACTTGGAAGCCACCAAGGGAGGAAAAAAAAAAAAACAGTTCTTAATAAACTAGGAGGAAAAGTACAGTTGCTGAACTGTAGACATATTACCCATAGAGCAGCTATAGTAGTTATTTGCTCTGTGTCGTCACAATATATTCTATTTTATTTCATATATTAATCATCCAAAAGTAATACAACTATTTTATTAAGTATTTACTCTATGATAGTCACTGGGCCAAAGAATTTGTATCCATTAACTCAATCCCCATAATATAAAACTAAGTAGGTTATGTTACTGCCCCTTTCTATAGACAGGAAAACTGGACAAGATGGTGTAGTCCAAGAGGCTTAGGCGAAGAATTCAAACCCTAAGAAACTCAATTTATTCTCTCAAGCTCAATTTCCACATTGCAAACATGAAATCTGTAACAAACGCTGTACTGCATGGAATACTATTAGATCTGCAAAGAAATATATTATGACTAACAAGAAGTTTAGTATCTAACTTTAGATAGAAATTTTTATGTGTAAAAATATAGAGAAAAATAAATTATAACAGGAAGTACAAATAAAAGTAAAACATAATGCAAAGTGAAAATGTACAGAAAACACAGAGGCACTGAGTTCTGCTTCACCCTCCTGTAGATACAGGGCTCAGGCTCCTGCAGTACAGGACTGTTGATCTTATTTCAATTTAAAGTTATCTCCCAAGTATTTGATAATTGGAGTTATAATAAGAGCCCAAAATTACTTCTCACATAGGCTATCCATGCTCTAGAAAGACAGAAGGGAACCCGCTAATCCTTATCCATGCTTCATTATAAAGATCATTTGTGAAGCTCTGAAGTCGAGCTGAATCAATGAAAAGGGGACTGTAAGAAAGTCAAGTGAAATGGATTTCTGATCAAGTCTAAGATCATTAGTTGAAGGTCAGGAAGAGAGGGACTGGAGATAGATTTGGCCCCCACCCTGAAGAGTGTGGACTTTGGAACTTGTTATGCAGTTAGAGAGGTGGTGGGAACCACTCTGGCTGTGCAAAAGCACAGCTTTCCATTTCCATCTCTTTCCTTGGAAAAAGATTTGTTCCCACTTGATTGTCCCATCAGAGCGGTGTCACACTGCACTTATGTTAATTGACCAGGGTACAGAATAGTTCCGTGCCCACCTCCTGAGCAGAGTCCAGAAAACAAGCTGAGACCCAAGCCAGTAAGAGCCATAAATTGCCAATTCCTAAACAGGTGTTGTCACTATGTCAGTGAGGTTGACACGAAGTCATTATTCTCCTATTACTGACTTTCTGGGATCAATTAATTCAATATTTCACAGACAGCTAAACAAAGGACAGAAAAGACCTGTAATTAATTAAGCTTCTCTTCTTTTCAAGGATCGCTTCTGAAGCTCAGTACCCGAGCTAAATAAACTAAAAGGGAATTGTACTAAAACAAAAGAAGGCATGCTTATGATAAAGCCAATGAATGCTAGTTAATTGGAAACTTGATCTGCACCAGAAAATTGAGGTAGAAAGCAAAACCTACACAGAAACTTCAGTCCCCAGTTCTTCCAACTGTGAATTAGGTGTCCAAGGTCATGGTGTCTAGCTTGGTGCCGACACTAATTCACCTGGGAGATTTTGAAGGTATCACACTGTGTCAGTTCAGTTATCTGCAATATGAATTCTTGGAGTTCAATTCCACACTCTCACAGCTTATTAAGAGGGTGGAACAAAATCATGTATATGAACTATGAAAGCCCTCAAGGGTCTTATTAAGGCAAGGAATGAAAGGACACCATGGGGATTTTAGGATACAGACTGGAAATGTGTTATGCCATTTACAATTATTCTTCCAGTTTTTCTTCTATCTTTTGATGAGTGCTTGGTTTCTCATCTTGATTTGGCTACATAGGCTTAAGCAAAATAAAATGGAACCACAAAAACACATGCTTCCCAAAGATCGTGAAAAGGTTACTGACTGACTGACTGGCATTGCCAACCCAGAAGAGAATTTCAGAAGCCACATCTGAATGGGGCATCAACTAATCCTGTGTGACACAGACACAGGATTGAAGGAGGGAAAACTACACACTGGTTGTTTTCCCTCTGCTCTGCTTTTGTTCATTAAATCTTGCTATGTCTATGCTTACATATTGCAGAGTTGAGGCCACTAAAAGGGAACTCAATATCTCCTGTGAGCTAAATCTGTCCTTACTTTCCAACTTAAGATCTCAACCTCCCCCATGTCTTGTTTTTTAAATCACAAAGATCTGTTTTCCACCTGTACCTAGAAATCTCCTGACTATACAAAGGCTCTTTTCCCATTAGCAACTGTGTCAGTAAGTTTCCCATCACTGTGACAAAATACCTGAGATAATTAACTTTTTAAGAAAAAAGGTTCACTTGGCACTGGAAGTTCAGTTCATAATTGAAAGAATTCACTGTTGGGGCATCTTACAAGGTAACATGTTGTGATAGATTGGACAGAAAAGCAAACCGCTCACCTCAAAACCAGAAAACAAGGAGTACCAGGAAAGGGCCAGGATCCTACAGTCTTTGTACAATCCCCAAGGACCTGAAGACCTTCTGCCAGCCCCCACCTGCCCAAGGGTCCTCCACCCCCCAAAAGTGCTGATCTTGAGAGCATCTGGGTGACATCTCTCCAAACCAAACAGCTAAAGTGCACTGAGTGCTTACTGTGCAGCAGGCACTTTCCCAAATGTTTTTATGAATAGTTAATTATAAGGTGCAATAAAAATTATAATAGTCTCCATTTTACCTATGAAAAAACAGACATGTATACATTATAGTAATAAGAGCAGTCTAAAATCTCCTCCTAGATATGTTCACTTCTATCCCACTGGCCCTTGTCCATTGAAACCTCTTCTGATGCCCCCAGTCCCAGATATCCTCTCCTTCTGGTGAGCACCACAGTAATCCATCTGTTCTACTTCCATGATATGTGTGATTAACCTTCTAATATGCAGATCTGCTAAAACATACTTACAAGTAATGAGTCATGCTGTGCTCACATGAGAGTCAGGGAGTGAAGACATATGTTTGCCAGTGGGTAACTTAGAGGAAGTGGAAGGGACAGACATGCCAAAATGATGCACTAATATGATATAATGCATGGAATACATACACATGCATGTGCATGTGCACACACACACACACACACACACCAACTAAAACACAGAAAGAGAGGGCTGGTAAATGGTGTCACCTAAGCCTAAGTATTGACAACAAAGAAATATAGAGGGTTCCTTGATTTCCAGAACAGACAGTTGGGCCAAGAAGGTATCATTCTTGGAAGCATAATATTCAATGAAATAGGAAAGTGCTAGGTTACAGATTTATTTTGAGACATGTGTCCTTACAGGACATTGACTTTGTGTGTGTGTGTGTGTGTGTGTGTTTGTGTGGTACCAGGGATCGAACTCGGGCCCTTGTGCATTCAAGGCTGGCACAGTACTACTTGAGCTAAATCCCCAGAAGAACAGCAATTTTGACAATGTATTTATTACTTAGATGTGCAATCATTAAGCTCATGTAACAGGCCTGAGGAAACTAAAGATTTAGGAATCACCAGTTGAGTTATTTAGGATGCAAAAGTGGAGAGATAGCTATTGACTTTGTTTGATGTGTGTCTCCTTTTGGGAAAGATATCAGCTCCATTCCTACTCTTCTCTATGAGGATTTTCCATTCTGCTTCCCCTTAGGCAAAGTTCTTGGGTCCTTGGCCAGACCTGGACACCACAAAGTAAAGATACTGAGTGAGAGAGAGAGCAGAAACATGCACACTTAGGGGTCAGGCCAGGTAAAGTGAGCCCTTGAGGAACAGCGAAGGTGAGACAGTGTGGAAGGGGGAAAATCAGAAGAGCTGAAGCATGGAGTCCAAGGCACTGACAAGGAAGAAAGATATGGGAAATGAATGGGGAAGATTTCCAAGTGTTCACAACTGGCAAAGTTTATGTGTAAAAATGAATTCAGATGGACAGACAGACACATGCTCTGGGAGAAAGAGTACTATTTCTGATATAGACTTGGAAATCCCACAATTAAACAGGCAGTAAAAATAATACATAACATTAACAATGCAATAATCAAATAATGAAGACAGAGAAAGAACAGATTTACAGGCTGATTCTAAAATGATATGTAAACTTAAAAGGACAAGAATACCAGCACCATATTTTTTCAAAGGATGCCTCACAATTTATTCTAAACTGACACTAGTAAGAAGTATGCTATCTCAGCACGTGGCTAGAAATACAGAGAGCAAATGGAGACACAGAGCCTTGTGTATGTGGTCATGTAACTAAATACAAAGGTGACAGATACTACAATGAAGTAGGAAACCTATGTTCTTTTCAAACATTATGCTAGGTCAACAAAACAAACATATGGACAAAATGTATGTAAATTCCTATTTCATACTAAATGCAAATTTTAATTCTAGTTAAAATGTAGACCTAACTAGGGAAAAATAAATAATAAAGCCTTAGAAGATATTTAAGATATTAGCTTCATGACCTTAAGGGAAAAGGATTTTTTATTAATTCAAATTCAAGAACTTTCCCAACATCGGGGGAGAAATAGTAGCTCAGCAGTAGAGCACTTGCCTGGCATTCACGCGGCCCTAAATTCAATCTTCAGCACATCGATGGATGAATTTTAAAAAAATATTCCCCCACCAAAAATGAAAACAAAGATGCATCCACAATCAAAAGTAAAATCTGAGAGCCAGAGGGTTAGTTCAGTGGTTCTGGCACCTGCCTCGCAAGCGCAAGGTCCTGAGTTCGATCTCTGGTAACCACATACAGTGCTGGGTGTGGAGACTCATGCCCACCAACAATCAATACCACATACCACAGTGCCAGGCATGGTGGCTCACGCCTGTAATCCCAGCACTCAGGAGGCAGAGACAGGAGGATTGCTGAGTTCAAGGCTTGCCTGGGCTACATAGTGAGCTCAGGGCCAGCCTGAACTACAAAGTGAGACCCTGTCTCAAAAAAAAAAAAAAGTGAAATCTGAGCAAACGAGGAGGTCTGTGATACACTTATCTGACAAGACTCACAATCAGAATACATTAAAGCTCTGAAAAATTAAAAAGAAAATAAAAAGGGACCAACAAGTACTTCATCAAGTAGGAAATTCAAACGATCAGTAAACATGAAAAGAAGGTCAACTTCATAATTTATGAGGAAAAGGCAAATTAAAACACAATGAAATATCATTACATTTCTACCTGGAAGACTAACACGAGTGACAGAAATAACATGTGGTGGCAGGGACATGATGCAGGTGGAACTCTGATACACTTATGACCCAGCGCAGTGTTTCTGGAGAATGCTTTTGTAACGCAATGTAAACTTATTCAAATTTATGTATTCAAATACCATTATTTATTCAAATTAATTCAAAATAACATTAATTCTAATAGACAAAAATGGGAAAAAAAACTTGAGTGCCAAATGCTCATCAACAACAGAACAGGTAAATAAACTGTACTGCAGTATTGTTATGGTTCTATCCAGAATCTCCTCACGGCCTCATGTGTTTCTAGGTGGGCCTTCAGAGAGGTAGTTGGATCACAGGGTGAGACACTTATCATACCTTTGTCCTGGGATGAGTTTATAGCTAAATGTGATGTTAGCAGGTGAAGTTTGGCCTGGAAGGTGGGTCTCTGGGCATGTGACCCAGAAGGTCTGTCTCCTCCCCTCCCTAGATCTCCTGCTACCACCTGCCACTGTGCTGCTCCTCCTCTCTGAGGCCTGTCTGCTGGGCCACTGCCTTGGAGCTAGCTGACTATGGACTGAACCCTCTGCAATTATAAACAGAAATATACTTCTCCTCGTTTAAGTTGTGGATGTCAGGTATTTTGTCCCAGCAACAAGTAACCAAGATAGATAAGTTCATTCACTGGACAGTATCTAAAAATGAAAATGCAGTGACCATTACTCCACTGAACACTGTGGATGAAGCTCACAGACATAATGCTAAGTACAAAGAGGCAAATGTAGAATGCAGTGTGTGTTACCATTTATACAAAGTTGAAAACAGATAGTATTGAAGTTAAGTGAGAACTAACATGATGGTGAATGGCAGGAAGAGTGAAAGACACAGTGCTTGAGGGAGGCTTGTGCCCACCGGCAATATTCTACAACTGGGTGGATTCCCAGGTGCTGTTTGGCTTGTACAAAATCACAGCACTCCCTGTCTATGATCTGTCTGCTTTTCTGAATGTGGACTTCCAATGAGGAGCTGAATTTCAGGCCAGCCTGGGAAACTTAGAGAGACCTTGTCTGAAAATAAAAAAGAAATTAAAAGGTCTGGGGTCATTGCTAAGCACAAAAGCCTTGAAAGCAATCCTCAGTAGTATGAAAAGAAAAAACAAAAATGGAAGGAGAGAAGGGGTAAGTGAGAGGGAGAAGAGGAAGGGAAGAGATAGAAGAGAAAGGAGGGAAAGAAAAAAAGAAAGGAATGTTGGGGGAGGGAAAAGAAGATGATAGAGGAGGAAGAGAAGGAGGAGAAAGAGAAAAAAGAGACAGGAAGGAAAAGGGAGAGAACAAGAAGATGGAAGAAGAGAAGAAAGGAAAAGAGGGAGACAGAGACAAAGTGAGAAAGGAGGAAAAGGGAGGAATGGAGAGGGAAAGGAGGGAAGAAGAACAAGGAAAAGGAAGAGAAGAGTGACAAAAGGAAAAAGAAAGATGAAGAGAGAATGGGTTTGATGGACAGACCGAGGGAGGCAGTGCAGAACGAAACACCAATAGTGAGTAGGTGGGTGGAGCAGGTGAGCCCATAAGATCCGGGCATGCTGACCCATTCGTGCGGTAAACTGATGGACACAGAACAAAGCTCCTGGGCACCACTCAGGGCCTAATTCAGCACATACTCTGCACATGGTAGCTCCTTGGCAGTTGCCGTATCACGCTTTGGAGGTACAAGAGCCCAGAGAGAGGTGATTATTAAGAAGCTTTTCAAGAGCCATGTGCTGTCTCCCCCATACATTACATACTGCAGTGAGTACACAGATACAAAGGAGATGTGAGGCTTGGAAGCCCAGTGAACTGACAGACTTTTCCTTTGCATTTACTGTACATGAATATCACCACTGGCTCTATTAACCAGAAGTAAGTGTCTAATTTTGTGCTTTGGAAACAGATTTCATCATTTTTGCCCCCTTCTAGAGCTATAAGATGCATGTTTACCCACTCTGCACATTAGACTTGGTTTCATTCTTTGCACCATCTTCAAAGTATGAAACATTAAGATTTTTCTCTCAGACCAAATGAAAACATCAAGAATATAATACAATCAAGCTAAACATTAAACAGTAGCTCTCTGCAGCCCTCTCTCTGTCCATAGAAATCTCAATCTTTAGATGAAAGAATATGAATTTGTGCTTCATGAATACAAATGTGGATAATTACAATAAAAGCCCAGCCATCTATTTTCCTTTCTACCAGTCACCTATTCATTTGGCAAAAAGCACACATATTCCTGTAGTTTCTGAGCTCCATGGTTATTTAACGGCTCCTTCCAAGTGTCTTTCCCAAGAATAAAGTGTTAACATTTGTGTATATGTGAACATAACAACAGTAATCTACAGAAGTCTTGCTTAGATGTTTAAGAAGTATACAATGAAGATTTACTAATCACCTTCACTAATCTTTTAGATTTACAAACTATCCTATCATCTTTTTTTTTTCTTTTTTTAAGACAGAGTCTCGCTTTGTAGTTCAGGCTGGCCCTGAGCTCACTATGTATCCCAGGCAAGCTTCGAACTCAGCAATCCTCCTGTCTCTGACTCCCGAGTGCTGAGATTATAGGCATGAGCCACTATGCCCAGCACTGTGGTACTGATTGTTGGTGGGCGTGAGTCTCCACCCAGCATTGTATATGGTTACCGGGGATCGAACTCAGGACCTTGCGCTTGCAAGGCAGGTGCTGGAACCACTGAGCTAACCCTCCGGCCCTATCTATCATCTTAATAGGTTTTGTGTCCTTATTTTATTTACTGTATGATACTACAATTCTGTTTCATATGTGCACACACATGCATGAATGCACACACACACATACACACACACGTCGATCCTTAAGAAAGGGAAGAAGATTAGCTCAAGTTCATAGAGGTAACAGACACAGAGAGCCCTACAGCCCATAATTCCAAGTGACTGCTATGTTTTTCCTATTACTCCATTTATTGTAAAATTCTGTCACAGGCTGTGTCCTTCAGAAAGGCAGATTTTGAAGCAGTTTGGTATTCAGGCTGTTCAGTGGACACCAAGCTTGGAAGTCATGCTTTGTATAAATACCAGGCCTTTGTATCTCATGAACAAGATTGGACAGAGAGGGAAGGTGAACTGTAAAGCAAATCCAGTGACATCCTTGGCCAACCCCATGGGAAACAGGATCAAGCACAGGCCATCAGAATTGTCTCGCACTGTTCTAACATGGCCGGCCTTTATCCCACATGTGTCTACCACTGCTTGTGTACTACCATGGAAGAGCATGACCTTGGTGAGGTGACTCCACTGCTGGTATAGTACTGACAGATGCTACCAGGAAGATTTCTTGCTTCCCAGGTGCCAGGGCCACCAGTGCCCCTCCTGGGAACCACCTTGTTTTATACAGCATCAGTCTTTCCAGGGGTCACCTAGGTAGATCAGTCCCATATCTTTCTGCCCTTTAAGACATTCTTACAATATTCCCCATAGTTGTCCAAATACTGTAGAATTCATAGAATAACATTGCTTTGGCTCTTCCCTTCAACACACACCATGACCCAAAAGTTGCCAGTGGTAAGGAGACCTTTCACTTAAGAACAAGACAGTAATCTTCCCCCCTCCCCTCCAGGGCCAAGCTACCTGCCTAGGTCCTTGTAACAATGTCCTAACTCTACTGAAAAGTTTTTCTGAAGGATTCATTCCCATGATCGCCAGTTAGAGTATTCTCTTCCTCAAAAGAATCTATGGTAGAACAACAGTCAGGTATGAATTAATTTCCTTTTTCCCAGTACCTCTGAATCTACTTTGTAACACATTTCCCTATGGAGTGAAATGACCTTCTTTTATTTATATCACAGTGCTTCTTCCACTGAGAAGATACAGGCAACTATCAGCCTCACCTTTACACTAGCTAATAGCTATTTAAATCTTTATGTGGCCATACTTCACAAGCAATACATAGTCTGGTCTTCACCATATTACGGGTAATAAACATAATGGAAAGACAACTTCTACATGAAAGATTTGGGACCTTTGGAAACGTTGTAAGAGCAAATGGAAGATCTTGATTCCCACCAGTTTAGGCATTAATGACTTTCCGGGCCACTCCCATTTTTATATCATTTGGCAAAAACTGCCCAGTGCCTGTTATCTCGTATCACATTTTGGGTAGATTGATAATATAACAGATATGAACCCCACTAAGATTTCCCTATTAGATTTGTTTCATAGCTTAAATTATCCCTTCAATTTTGTTAAATTCTCCCTCTCATATGTTCATCTGAGATTATGCTACCAATAAGAAACTGGAACACAGCAAACATCAATTCGTTTACTACTAGGGAAAGAGGAGAGCTCCAATGATGAAACAGGAAGATAAACCATCCTACCAGAAGTAGTCATGTAAGAGGATTCTTAAATTTTTTGGCTTCATACTAGTTGGTAACTTTGAAGACTGAGATTTCATATTGCTTTATTTTTTCCTGATGAAAAGAATGTTTGCTTTGCAAGAAGCACCTATGCATCCTGAATATTTCTCTTATCTCTGTCATCCAACCTCCTAGGAAGCTGAATTATCCAAGGTCTTAAAAAAATTGCTGTGCCCCTACACCATTTGTAATTCCTTGGGGGTTTGTTGTGCTTACTAGAAAACCACTGCTACTATTCCAGGAATGTAAGACACTTTGTATGGAAGTTAGAAATGTATTTCACATTTAACATAAAAAAAAAAAAGAGTGGGAAACTAGAAAAATGAAGTATCTTGAATGTATCAGGAACTAGGCTACTTTCTCCAGGTACTGTTATCATTTTTAAAAAATCATTCTTATTTTTAGCTGAGACTCAGAGAAGCTGAGTGATACAGTTAATAAAAAAAAAGAGTCACTTGAGGCCAGAGATTTAGCTCAGTGGTTCCCGCGCCTGCCTTGCAAATGCAAGGTCCTTAGTTCGATCCCCTGGTAAGCACATACAATGCTGGGTGTGGTGACTCACGCCCACCAGCAATCAATACCGCATACCACAGTGCTGAGCACAGTGCTGGGCATGGTGGCTCACGCCTGTAATCCCAGCACTCGGGAGGCAGAGACAGGAGGATTGCTGAGTTCCAGGCTTGCCTGGGTTACACAGTGAGCTCAGGGCCAGCCTGAACTACAAAGCGAGACTGTTTCAAAAAAAAAAAAAAGTGTGACATGGACTCCAAACAGACACCCTTTTAATTCTGAGCACATGATTTGTTCATCTATAGGAGGCAGAGAGTTCTGAACTTCCAAATCCTCCACTTCCTCCCTACTCCTTTTGCCACATTTTCCCTTCAATTTAAGAAATTCCTCGCTGTCAAATGTCTCAAAGTACAATGTCTCTAAATATTTGCCTTTTATAAATTCATGATGGTTTGAAATTTCTTATATCAGAAAGGTTTAACAACTGAAGAATAAAGAACAATCCTGCAGCCTAGAAACCCCTATGAGTAATTTAATGTCAAAGTACCAAAACCTACATTCTTTAGTTTGCAAAGTTCAAAGTTACTACTTCCTACAGGATGATGTTCATCCCATTATTTCTTTTCTCTCCAAGATCCCAATTCCAACTAAGCTAAACCACTCTCAGCGTCCCATACTCCTTGGGTTTGCTAATTTAATTTGTTTCTGTTTCAGGCTACTTTCTCTTGACCATTTTTCCACTTCTCTCAGGCTCCAAATATACAATTTAATTTGTGATTCTGTGGTTTTTAGTTCCTGAGTTTCTGGGTTTTTTTTTTTCATTTTTATAGCAACACATTTTCCATGGAAATGCTTTACCCTGTCATTTAATATCTTGATTGTATCACTTACCATTACTTTAGACTCATACCTAGTATCTGGGTCACTTGTAGTTCCATTATGCTGTCATACTCATTAGTAAACTCTTTGTACCTAGAGCAAATAAAATACTGTTTGGGAAGACACTTGCTTTTGTTTTTCAATTTTCATTATATGAATTTGCAGCCTTTAAAACTTTTTCTCATATATGAAAAATCACAGAGGCTCTTTGCAGCTTCAGGTCAAGTCAACTGTCTTCAAATATCTGCTTCTGTTTCTGCAAGACAGTGTGAGCGGGCCCATTCCTGGGGGCATCATGACAGAACTGGAGGCTGAGTTGGTTTAGAGGAAATGCCAGTATTTTCTGAGGGTCAGTCTACTTCCAGTTCATCTTTATTGTTAAAGACAGGTCATAATTAGAAATATTGAGTATTTACTAGGGACCCTAGTCTTCAGAAACTTAGAACATTAGTTCACAGAACCTTACAAAACATCATGAAGATACCAGAAGTTCTACTCAAGGTTTTAGCTTCTCATTCAGTTTTTAATTGGCCATTGCCTCAAAACAGAAAATGGTGCTGAATGCAACCCTCACATCTCTGGATTCTTTCTTTCTTTGGGATTCTGGTCACTGGAGCCATACTGTCTTGATAATACTCCAGGATCTCTAAACTTATTTTTCTGCATAACTTTTGTGGTATCATCAGAGGGAGTCTTGGTTTCAAAGAAGAGCTTTGTTGGAGGTAAGCAGTCTCATGAATGAACCAAAATCTATTTTATAGTAGAATAATAAATCAGTATAACACAGTGGATTGAAGTGTATGTTCTGGCGTAAGACTGCCAAAGATTTAAACCTAGGTGTCACCCTTATTGTGCCAGTGGTCAAACACTGTGACCTGAGTGTGTTACATTAACCACAAAGTAGGGAAATTGAGGCACACAGATGAAATCAGATGGAACTGTGCATGCGGGATGCTCAGGGCACGACGTGAGATGCCGTCATGGCTCAGTAAACAGGAGGTGGCATCACAGTTTCCTGAATGCTACTGTGTCTTGTTATAATTCTATTGGTTTTTCTGTCATAAAAGACACATAAAAGCTTAAGTATCTTCCCATACAACATTTCATCCCCACTCTATAAAAACTGTCCAGTATAAAGTAGATGAAATTAGGCCAACTACACTCACTTTCAATCAGACAAAAATTGAACTTCAGATCATCTAAGTGACCTCATCAAACCACTTAGGGAGGCAGATCTGAAATGGATACACTAATTCACCTAAACCCAAATTTCAAATTTTTTATCAAGTTATTTATATACCTATGCAGATGTTTTGGATCTATCTGGCTTATGCTCTGGTTTAGGTTACATGTGTCATATTTAGATGCAAGATTTAAAAGTTAGTTAATTTTACACTCAATTTTATAAGTAGGGAAATAAAAATTCAGAAGGGGGAAGGTTCTGGTTTATTTCACAGAACAAAGTTGGAGAAAAAAAACCAAATTCCCTGGATTTTCTCTATTTCAGATAATTCTTTCTATATCAAAAAACATTTGCAAATGTTTTCCTACTGATAGCTATAATACTTATCTGGAAATGTTAACAATAGCAACACATTCTCCCCCTCCAGAGAGCAGCAAGTGACAGAGAAGAGATCTTATCCCTGATGATAACGTCCTATTATTACATTATGCCAATTTAAGTGTCTTGCCATAAATTTTAAAAATTTAAGACATCTCCATTTGCTCAGCCAGAAAGTAAAGTGAAAATGGATGTTTATGATGTGTTAGATTCAATTACCAGTTTATTGTGTGTGGTTTGGTCTATTATAAATCAATTGAAGTAATACTGACTTGTCAACAGCTTTACAGTGCTTGGGCTCTTTTGCCATTGTTTAAGCTCATGGATTATGCAGTAACAACCTATGGGACAAAGGACCACACCAAACTTTATTAGAAATGTCCACTGAAAATGTTGTGTTCAGAATTCTCTGTGGGTACTCAGAGATTCTATTAATATCTTGGCCTCTGCTAAATGCAGCTTAATCATTTGGTGAGAAAACAGACACTAGTCCTAAAGAAAGGACTCCTTCACCTGAACTAGACACAGCCTCCCTACTAGAAGATAGCTCAAAAGCCAGGAGGCTCCCAGCAAAGACATGGCTGAGGCTACTCCCCAAAGTCTTTCCTGACATGAGGTGCAGGCTCTTTGGGAAACACCAATTCTGCACAACTGCTCTCTGCACCTTCTCTCATGTGTAGACACACACAGTGTTAAGGAGGAAGAATCATATAACTTAAATTTAGCACAATCCCAGATAAAAGGACCATTTTGGTCTTTAAGTTAAGGAGATTGGTCTTTATTCTCTTACTGTCTTCCTTTTTTTAAAAAAAAGCCCATGAATTTGTTTCCCATTCCTCCCCTAATGAAGCACATTTTTCCAAGCACCTTCACCTTGGAGTGAGTCATATCTGAGGACTCCAGCTGAATAACACCCTTCTCCACTGAATTGCTTTCTTTCTAGAATTTCAACTTTCATCCTCTTTGTGAATGAAATAAAGCCACATTGGACCCTGATTTCCACCTCTCTTCATTATTTGCTGCAGAATTAATTCAGAGACTAAACTGCATATCTGTACCTGCTGTCCTTATATGTCCTCCAACTTGTTTCCTGCTTCTAGGCTTTACCTAACAAGGTTACCCCTAGAGACAGAATAATTATTTTTCTTTGGTAGAGTTAGTCATTTGAGTGGACAGTCCTTATCTTCCGTCAGCTCATTTCTACTGTGCATCCACAAAACAGACTAATGTCATATCAAAGAGGAAAGAATTGTTTCCTAACCTACCATTTTCACAAATAGTAAACATCCTGTGTACTGTTGTTGTATAGATCTTGAGGAAAAGATACACTTTATTTTGGTAGAAGCATTCTTAAACATGCAGATTTATCAAGATAAAAGCTGACATGACCGTGGGGTGAAAGACTGAAAATAATTAGGCTATAACCCCTAAGGCCTTTAAGAATCAACTTTATTGAGATATCACTCATCTTTCATATAATATACCCATTTAAAATGTGAATGCTAATAGTTATCAGTACATTCACAAAGCTTTACAAACATCACCATGGTCAGTATTAGAGCACCTTTTTGCACCATAAAGAATCCCTGTGCCTGTTAGTGTTCACTTCCTCTTTCACAGCCCTGGAACATTAGCCACTTATAGGCTCTCTAGAGACAATGCTTCCATGTGTTGTTTGTTCACTTATTGTAAAACCATGCTCACTTATTCACTTATTATACAGCCACCAACATATTGGAACATGGGTGAAGTGTGAAGTCACTCATGATGAGTGTTTCGGGCTCTAGAGCAGCCCAGTGTCAGAGCTCAGCCCAGGACCCAGGTCTCCCGGTTCCCAGCTCAGGTTCTTCCATAGAGTACCCCACCTCTTTGGGCTAAGCTGTTGAATGTGCAAAACACACCTCTCACTCCTATTCCAACCCCCGATTCCTCCCAACTTGCTAAATGAGGCCTGATAGCCATTGACCCAAATACCACATCTTTATTGATACATACAGAAAAGGATCCAACCAAACCCTATTATACCTGGGTTTCCCAGGGAAAGTTAAAAGTTTCTGACTGAGAAGGGTAAAAATGAACACAGAGATCTCAAGGAGGCCAAAGACTCATTTCTGACTTCTCACCCTGAGAGACGTCTGCCCTGAGGAAGTCAGGAGCTGAATTGTTTTCAGAACTCTGGGCTTTAGTGACTTTACTCAGTGCTCTGGTGATTTTAACTTGGTAGAAAGACAGTCTTTGGTCTTTCTGCAGATTTGAAGCCACCAAACCACAGTTGTAAAGGAATGATGTACAACCTAGGATGCGGCTAGGGAACAGAGAACTACACAGAGCAATGGAGCAAATCCATCTTTCCACTGGAGTAGTGCTAAGTGTGATGACTAATTTCAAATTTTACAAAAAAGTCAAATCTTCTTGAAAGCAACTCGCATGAGGTAAAAATAGCATAGTTAAAAATTGATCTTTCAAATATTAGAACAAGGTCAATCACCATGACCTTGAAAAAACTGTACTATCTGTATAAGTTAATTTCCCTTCTGATTATATTATGCATCAGGAAGCCATTTTGTTGTGAAGAAATGAGTCCTGTCACTATGCCTAAAACACATCAAGTAGCCAATTTTGTGGCTATTACTGACCACTAATATAATGTAATCTCTTTTCCCCTATGTTACAAAACTGACTGAAAATTTAGTTTAGGTTAATGAGATGGTGGTTCAAGAATTTAGCATGTTCCCCTCCAAATGCCATTATCAGAAGCAGTTCAAGAAAGAAACAGAATGCTCATTCGATGATAGAATTCCAGCTATAAGTCAGCCACTTCAGCAGCTATCTAGAGAATGGTAGCAACACTGGAAACACTATATCAAAGAGAATGGCTCCATAGTTTACAGGTAAGAAGTAAACTACAGACACATGGTTAAAATGATTCCTCCAGTGGCCAGCTTTACTGTGAAAGACTTCATGATGGGTCTCCATAGTGCCAAGGTCCAAATGAAAGGATATACACAATACAATATTATGAAAGGAAGGTTGAAAATATTCTTCAAGGACAAATGTACATTTGATGGTCTAATGAGTCCTTTCTCACACGTAAGAAATGAGATATTGTGGCCACTAGACTGACTGTCACAAGAACTTGAGCACGCTAAGTCGCAAAGACTTATTCCACAATTCAAATGAGATTGTCTGTGTGATGACAACGTGAATGTCAGCTGTCTTATTAGCACAATTTCATGAGAACATTTTCTTACTTCAGGAAAAAAAACCTCATCATTTAAAAAGAATTGACCATATTTCATAGCTAAAGTCATTCAGATGTTGCAACTGACACCAAGCCAAGCTGATCAGTGTTATCTGGCTCCTGGTCAGCAAACTGGAGCATAAGGAGAGAACACTTCTCAGGTGAGAGCCTGGTATTAGCAACCCAGCTGTGCCACTTAGCTATTCTGTGCCCTTGGGCACACTGTGCAGATTAATTCAACCATAGCTGCATCATCTTAAAAGGAAACTAGGATAATTACTCCTACCTATCTTAATAATTTGGTCTTGTTAGGATCGCATGGAAGACGGTAATTTGAAAGCACTTAGTAAATGGAGAGGAGTGGAAGAAAGGCAGGAAGAACATGTGTTCTAACCCTTCCTAAACTTCACCGGCCTTCAAATGCCTAGAAACATTCTGTGTGACACTGCATTCTTTGGATAAATCTGTCATGTGGCCAGTCTTATACACACAGACACAAATGAGCATGCACGCAAATCTGTGCAGGTATGTACACACGCACATGCACATGCGCACACACATGCGTCTTAAACTACCTATAGAGTAAGACCAAGCCTCCAAGAGCAAACAAATAAAAGGCATGAGTTGGGCACCTCGGACCAATTTGATCCACTGTTATCAAGTCCACAGAGGAATGCCGCGATCAGCAAGCCCTGTGAGCAGACCCGGATGCAGTACTCTACCCCAAAAGGTCGCAGCTCATCGGGGTGACCTCACCTCCAAGGCAACGACTGCACTGAAAGTTACTGAAGTGACATCAAAGCAATTTCAGAAGGACGGCTTCTTCTCTATGATCTCTTTTTTCTTATTATTAAGAACAGCCTATCCTCAGCTGACATTCTACAGTGGGAAGAAGAGAAGCAACATCCACAGGATCACAGCCAAATGTTTGATTGGAACACGGATACCAAGTCTGCCTCCCCGCACCACCACCACCCTTTCAGCATATGGGTATTTTTCAGGGAAAACCAACTTGCCATCTTGGCTTGTTCTCCATGAAATGTCTTATGGCAGCACTTAAGCCTGTTTTTGACCCAGAAAATGCCCCATATATATCAATAATAAAAAGAAACTGCAGTAAATTTTCCCTGAGCTTAATCTACTTTTTAAAAATTGCATTGGTTTGACTGACATGAGTAAATTTAGAACCAGCCATAATATAGAAGGACATGTTTATTTAAATGGCCAGGCTTAAGTCAATTTTACTATGCATCTTTATGTTGCAAAATTAATGAAACCATGTAAATTCATAAAGTATAAAAAAGCAAAATAAACAAAGGGTTTCATGTGCTTTGGTGCTAGCATCTTTATGTTGTAAAATTAATGAAACCACGTAAATTCATAAAGTATAAAAAAGCAAAATAAACAAAGGGTTTCATGTGCTTTGGTCCTAAGATTCAATAAGGGCTCCTTTCTTGCAAGGAAAGTGGAAATACTTCTATAAGAATTGACAATTGTAATGCTGTGCAATAAAAATATCTACACCTAGACATATAATTATCAAGGGTCCAGATGTACAACAAAAGAATGAAATACTGAAAGCAGTGAGAGAAAGGAAGAAAATCACCTACAAAGAGAAGCCCATTAGGATCACAGCAGACTTTTCAACACAAACACTCAATGCAAGGAAAGCTTGGAGAGAAGTATTTCAAGCATTTCAGGAACACAACCTCCAACCTAGACTGTTGTATCCTGCAAAACTATCTTTCAGAATAGACAGGGAAATAAGATACTTCCATGATAAAGAACACCTGAAAAACTTCACAAATACGAAACCTGCACTCCAAAACATCCTAAAGAACGTCTTGGACAAAAACACAGAAAATTCCATATCCATGAGACCCAGGAGAGTGAATTCATTAGGGCAAACAAGAAACTAAATAGAAAAGGGGAAAAGCAAAGAAGAAAAGAACCAAGAACAGGGAAACATGGCAACTCTGAATATGTCCATATCAGCCATAATCATTAATGTCAATGGCCTCAATGGGCCAATTAAAAGACACAGACTAGCAGATTGGATCAAGAAGCAAGATCCTACAATCTGCTGCATACAGGAAACACACCTAATTCAGAAGGAAACCCATAGAATGAAAACAAAAGGTTGGAAAACAATCCTCCATGCCACAGGAAACTGCAAAAAAGCAGGAGTGGCTATCTTGTTTGCAGATAAAATAGATTTCAAACCCAAACTGATTAAAAGAGATAAAGAAGGTCACTATATTCTCATACAGGGAACTATCCAAGAGAAAGAAATAACAATCATAAATATTTATATACCGAACTCTAATGCACCCAACTATATAAAACAAACATTACTGGACATGAAAAGCCAGTTATCCATGAATACAATAGTAGTAGGGGATTTTAATACTCCACTGTCACAAATGGACAGATTAACTGGACAAAGAATCAATAAGGAAATACTTGAGCTAAATCACACTTTTGAGCAAATGGACTTAGATGTCTACAGAATTTTTCACCCTTCAAAGTAAGAATATACCTTTTTCTCAGCTGCTCATGAATCATTCTCCAAAATAGATCACAATGTAGTCCATAGAACAAGCTTAAGTAGATGCAAAGGAATCAAAGTTATCCCCTGCATACTATCAGACCATAGTACCTTGAAACTGGAGCTGAATAGCAGAAGAAATTCCAAGATCCTCACAAACACATGGAAACTGAACAACACTCTGTTAACCAACCAATGGGTGACGAAATTAAAGAAGAAATTAAACAATTTCTACAACTAAATGACAACCCCAGCACAACATACAGGAATTTATGGAACACAATGAAAGCAGTTCTGCAAGGGAAATTCATAGCAGTGAATGCCTACACTCGGAAAATAGAGCAAACTGCAATAAACAATCTAATGATGAACCTCAGACAATTAAAAAAAGAGGAGCAAAACAAACCCAAAGCACATACTAGAGAGGAAATCATAAGGATCAGAGCAGAAATTAACGCAGTGGAGACAAAGAGAATAATACAAAGAATCAATGAATCAAAGAGTTGGTTCTTTGAAAGGATAAATAAGATCGACAGACCCTTAGCCAACCTTATCAAACAAAGGAAGGAAAAGGCTCAAATCCATGCCATAAGGAATGAAAATGGGGAAATCAGCACAGACCCAGAGGAAGTCCAAAGGATCATAAACACGTACTTTGAAAATCTATACTCCAAGAAGATGGAAAATCTAGAAGAAATGGATAGATTCCTAGACACATGTGAACTTCCAAAGCTGAATAAAGAGGATATAAAACTGTTAAACAACCTGATATCAATCTGAGAAATTGAAAATGTAATTAAAAAACCTACCAACAAAGAAAAGCCCTGGTCCTGATGGCTTCACTGCTGAATTCTACAAAACTTTGAAAGAAGAGTTAATACCAGTACTTCTCAATCTCTTTAATGAAATCAAAAGGGAAGCAGTACTCCCCAAATCATTCCTTGAAGCAGCCATCACCTTGATTCCAAAGGCGGGGAAAAATCCCACCAAAAAAGAAAACTACAGGCCAATCTCTCTAATGAACATTGATGCAAAAATCCTCAATAAAATACTGGCAAACAGAATACAGAGAGTTATCAAGAAAATCATACACCCTGATCAAGTCGGATTTATCCCAGGGATGCAAGGCTGGTTCAACATATGTAAATCAATCAGTGTAATACACTATATTAACAGACTCAAGGACAAAAACCATATGATTATCTCAATAGATGCAGAAAAAGCATTTGACAAAATCCAACACCCATTTATGATCAAAACCCTACAGAGAATTGGAATCGATGGACTTTATCTCAATTTAATACAAGCTATTTATGAGAAACCAACAGCCAGCATCATACTCAATGGGCAAAAA
>PVIC010020818.1:0-29166 GCA_004025085.1 Thryonomys swinderianus | reverse complement strand
CTCCCCCGCCCTCTCTCGGCCTCGGCCTTCTGGTCTCATCTCCCCTTCTCCTCCAGGATCCTCCCTGGGGCCGGGTCCCAGGCTGCTCCGCCAGCGAGCCGAGGGCCGAGGGTGCTTGTCGGCGCCTCAGCCGCGGCCCTGGAGTGAGAAGAAGCCGAGGCCCTGACCTGGCTTAGGCCGGCGGGCGCAGCCGCGTAGACTGTTACTGCGCTCCTAGACACTGCTTCTTCGATTCAAGGCGGTGTGCTCGCTGCCTCCCTACAAATACCCGAGGCCTTCCTTTCTGCGTCGTTAGTCGGTTTGCTGCTGTTATAACAAAACACCCCACACACGTCATTTAGAAGGAGGGAGGGTTTGTTTGGGCTCGTGATTGTGGGGCTGCAGTCTAAGGTGAGTTGGGCCTGTCGGCCTTGACTTGTGAGGAGGCAGCGCGCCGTCACGGGACACACCAAGGAGCAAAGCCACGCGTGTGGGTCCGGGACCCGCCTCTCCGTGCTCCTTACTGTCACCGTCCTGGGGGGCAGCATTTCTCTCTCAGGCACGGTGTGGTGCTTTGCGTCGAGGGGCGCGGCTAGATCGTCCCGCCCGTGTGCTCCCTCCCGCAGTGGGCTCCTCCGTGGCTGCCCCGTCCACCCTGAGGGTGCACACGCGCTGTGCGCCTCCTCCGACTCCCAGAGTCGCCCCTGTGCTTCCTTAGTAATTCCCCACAGGGGCAGAAGAGCAGGTGAGCCGTGTCCTGGCTGTCTTGAAGGGTCATTATAACAATCCAAAGCTAAGGAAAAGCTTAACAAATTTATCCGATCCCAGTCTTACGCAATGCCATCACACGAGAGCTTTCCTATCCAAGACTCAAAGGCCAGGGTGAGTTGAACATTTTTTTTTCTTTTTTTAGTTGTACTGAGGATGGAACCCAGGGCATTTGCACTGAGTTATATCCCCAGCCCTTCTTATTTTTTATTTTGAGACAGGGTCTTGTTATCCAGGTTGGGCTCAAACTTGTGGTCCTTATGCCTCAGCCCTCCAGAGTTCTAGGATTAAACTAATTTTATGCCTAGGTTCAGTAAATCATGAACAGCTGTATGGAAATATGATTGCACCATAAAAGATCAGATCTAATAGTAACAGACATATGGGAATAAGCCCAGGTGGCCTGTCTCTTTAGATTCTTTGTGGCCTCTGGCCAGCCTTCCTTCTTCCTGATTGTGGGGCTGGATGCTTTCTAGAATGGAGGTATTATGACCTGTAATCTAACAAGGTGGGTCGGAAATTTCTTTATAGCCTTTATGTATAGCTCCTATACAGAAATGGGGGGGGTAGGGAGTATTTTTAGGTTTTTATGGCTAGAATTGGTGAGAAGGGGCTCTGATTTTTACAGCTTTCCTTGGGGAAGAGTTCCAGTTTTGATGACTTGCCTCAGGAGAGAGCGAGGGGTGGGGACAGAGAGCAGGAGAAGGTCAGAAAGCGATTTTGTTTCCCAGTTTTTCCTAAGGGCTTCTCTTGGTAATACAGTTTTTGAGCCCTAACACCACTATTGCAAATGTGACTACTAATTCATCCCCTGGTCATGCAATGCCCTGTTCTGAGTTTTGTGGAGGAGAAAGAGGAAAATACATCTTTCATCCAGGCTATCTCTTGGCTCTTTAGACTCCTGCATTGCTGGGATGCTCTCTGTTCATGATGACACCCCCCAGCTAAGAGCGCAGGCTGGGGGATGCGTGGGTGGTACAGTCACGGGGTCCCCCTCGGCAGGGAATGTCCAGCCATCCCTCTTCTGGCTCAGCTAAACCCACTACCATTACAGGCAAGAGTGGACTTGGGCTAAAAGGTTGTGTGGCTCCAGGTGGCACAGGACCTGCAGAGGGGGTAGGAGTGCTGTCCATTTTTAGGGGTTCACGGGGTAAAGGATGGTGGTCCCTCCTCCATCCGTGGGTGCCGCAGACCGCTGTAGGCACCCACAGGGGGACTGCAGGTGTTGCTGAGGGCCAGGGTCTGGGTATGGCCGCTGTTAGCACAGAGCACCGTGTCTGGCACCAAGGTCGCCCCAAACAGGTATGGGAGCCCCCCAGTGTGACCATAGTATGGGTGCAGAGTGCTGTGGGACACGGGCGCTCGGGCTGCGCGCTCCTGGGACTCACTTAGCCCTCTGGGACTCCCCAGGTTGCATCTTGAATGGACACTTCCTGTCCCTGATGAGGCTCTTCCCTTCACTGATGCCTCCAGCCCTGGGGCTGTACCAGGCCCAGCAGTGCATATGTTTGTGCCTTTGTTAGGCTTGGGCTGTGCCTACAGCTGGCACCCGGGAGGGTGGGAGGGCTGAAGCAGTATTCCTAGGCATGGGGTTGGGATCAAAGGGGTCCAGCGGGCATGACTTTCCGCTTCGTGGGGGGATGTGTGAGGCTTTGGCTGGGATATTCCGGAATGTTCAGAAGTCATGTCCTTGACTGTTGGGAACGTCACTAAAATGCAGGTCTCTGAATCTTCACAGAGTTTCTCTCTCCCTCTCTCTTGCACCTGTTTTTATCAGTCTCTACCTTTTACTTGTTCTTTCCAGTCACCGAGCTGTCATGCTGTGAGCAGGGAGGTCAGGCCTCTGTGCAGCTTCAGGCTGTCTTAGGACCGCAAGCCCTGGAGGTGAAGCTCTCGCTGAGTCCTGTTTTCCACCCCACGGGAAAGCAAACTGCTTTGGATCGTCTTTCTTGGTCAGAAGGAAAAAGATTATCTCCTGAGTCCGTGGCTGCGTCCCACGTGCCCAGGGCCTTAGGAAGCTGATCTGGCGCAGATGCCAAGCGTGTCACCTGCGATCAAGTGACATCCTCCTTCTCCTGGTCATTCGTGTCTGCAGGGGCCGGGCTAGTGGAGAGGCGATCAGTGTTACCACCTCGCACCACCGCGGCCTTTCGTGGAGGTGCCGATACCTGCCCTTCTCCTCACAAGGAAATATTGCTGCTCATTCTCCCTTCACAGAGGAGGCATTTCCAGAAGTCTCTATTTGGCAGTTCCCACCACCAGGAACCCAGCGTTGAAGCTGATCAGCTGCCGACGATGTTAATTCCTGCCGTGCGCTCAGCACCCCCCTGGGCTCACTGGGCACACCGTGGGCTGGACACGAGCTGAGCCGCCGCCTAGTGTCTGGCCCTGGCGACCCCCTGTGCGAAGAGGGCAACAGTGTCGTGCAGGGTATCTGTGTGCCAACGTCACTTCAGACTCTGTGTCCAGTCATCTCTGACCTGTCTGGGTCTTTCCTTTTCCCCAGCAGGTAGTCATCAGAGCAAACGTCCAAAGGTCCTCTGGTCAGCACTGTTGTCGGAGGCTGAACTGCGTCATCATGAGACGAGCTGCCGAGGCCCTAACCCTCGCACCCGAGAGTGGGACTCGTGTGGGGGCAGCGCCTGCGGAGTTCACGGAACCAAGATGAGCTCTGAAGAGCGGCTCTTCCCCCAGAGCGCTGGACACCTCTGCAGTGATGTGTGTGGACTGACGCTCCCTGTGCTCGAGGTCACGTGGATCGCGTGAGACACGGCGTGGCGGGTGTGGGGCCCACGCTGTTGCTTACGCCTGAAGCGGAGTTATTGGGTCCCCGCCAGGGACCCTGATGTACCTGCGGATGGCGCACGTGCCGCACCCCACTCCAGGCCAAAGCGCGAAGTCAGGCTGGCATTTTCTGCCCCCGAGGGTGCTCAGTTGAGTGAGAAGGCCGCCTCTGCGGTGAGATCGCACGCTCAGGCAGAACTCCCGCAGCAGCGCCCCCTCTGGGCTCCAGGGCGCGCTCCGCGGGACGTGCGGGGCTCGCGGACCGGCGGCTCTGTCTCACGGGCGCATCCTGTAACTGCCGGGTGCTCTGCCCGGACCCTGTTATCCAAACAACTCAGGCTCCCTGGGGGGACGCTCGTTTCCTTGTGCTCTTTGCCGGTCTTTGATTTAGGGAAGCGCAGGGTGGAGCTCTGGTGACCGTGGTGAAGGGAAAGAGTGAGCTGGGAGCGTGCAGAAACAGGGTGGCAGTGCCAGCGTGGGCACGAAGGAGCAGCTGCTCTGGGGGTGAAGAGAAAGCGCGTGCGTCTCTCGGCTGACAGGGCCGCAGGGGTGTCTCAGCCCCGGGAAGGTCGGGGGACGGTGCCCACGGCACTCGGCCTCCCACTTGTGGTTTTAGGGGACTGAGGAGGAAGGGAAGGGAGCCTTTCTGTCTGCTCCTTTCTCCAGACTCCCCCACTCAGCAGACTCACCTCGAGTAGTTCTGTGTAGAGTGGAATTAGACCCTCCTCAGAGGGCCTGCTGAGACATTCGTTCACACACGTGAACATACATGTGCACGCATACACAGGCGCGCACATACCAGTGTTTCTGGCAGCGGGGATGAGGCTGCATGGAGGTGTCCCGTGGGTAGTGGGGCTCCAAGGGAGGACGTCCTGGAGGTTCTTGCTCGGCCACCTGTGACAGGGAGTCCGTTAAGGAGGTGGCCAGGGTCTGGGCCAGGAGGGTGGGTTCTGGGAGGGGCAGAGCCGGGAGGGCGGCTGGAAGGTCAGGAGCAGGAAGGAGTGCCCGGAGGAGGACAAACTAGGACACACCAGGAGCTGGACGTGCCCTGCAGTGACTGGGAGCAAATGTCCAGTCTCACGCTCACCCCAGTGTGAGTGTGTGACATCAGGAGAAAGATGTGGGCTGACGATGTTCCTTAGAGGTAAAGACTGGGACTGACAGAGGTGATGAGATCCTTATGGGACATGATTAAATAAAATATTGGCAGCGCCTGCCTAGCAAACGCAAGATCCCTAGTTCAACTCCCAGAAACCACATACCACAGTGCTGGGCATGGTGTCTCAACGCTGTCATTCCAGCACTTGGGAGGCAGAGGCAGGAGGATTGCTCAGTTTGAGGCTGGCCTGGGCTACATAGTGAGCTCAGGGCCAGCCAGAATTACAAAGTGAGACCCTGTCTCACAGAAATGAAAGAAAGAGAAAGAAAGAAAAAGAAAGAAAGAAAGAAAGAAAGAAAGAAAGAAAGAAAGAAAGAAAGAAAGAAAGAAAGAAAGAAAGAAAGAAAGAAAGGAAAGAAGGAAGGAAGGAAGGAAGGAAAGAAGGGCAGGCTTTTCTGGGTCATGCTTCTAGAGGTTTCGATCTGTGATCACCTGACCACGTTGCTTTTCGGGCCACAGTGCGGCAGAGCGTCCTGGTGGGAGATGCCCCGGGAGGCTGCGCTCCGGTCTGGCGGGGGACAAGGGGAGAGACAGCACGGGGCTGGACCCCAGCGCCTCCTCACACTCCGCCCGTGACCTCCGCTCCTTCCCCTGGGCTCCTCCCCCAAGGCTCCGCCCCGTCCCGCTCAGCCTCCGGTGCTGGGTGCTGAGCGGGTGCCCACACTCTGGCTCCTGCCCTGCTTCCCGGGACGTGGCTCGTCCCAGCACCGGCCCCGGCTCGCTGTGCTCTGACAGCGCCTCGCCTTAACCGGAGCGGCCTTTGGCTTTGCACTGCGGCTCCCCTGACCCTGCAGGGAACCCCGCAAGACCCCACGCGGCCCTCCGACGTGCTCACCGGATGCGGATGCCACGGTGCCAGGGCTGGGCAGCAGCCAGAAGAATAAAGGTGCCTGCAGCACGCCCCCCCCCCCCCGGCAGGCGATCGTCCCTCGGGTGCTCCGGGATCCCAGAGGGCCTCGCTGCAGGCGTGGCTCGGTGGGCGCTTAGTCACACACACACTGAGCTTCCTCCCGCTCTCTCGCTTCCTGTTCCGTCTTCTCAAATAAACGAGCTGTTCTGCTGTTGGGTGAGCCTGGACGGAGGCGCGCGGGGTCTCCTGGCACGCCAGGCCCCAGTCCTGGGTCTTTGGCGGGGGTACCCGAAAAGGAGGCGGATGGCAGGAGGCACCGAGGGGAAAGTCAAGAAAGTGCAGGTCTCAAGGGAAAGGGCACCGCTGCCCCGGCGGAGGGGCATAACCTGCGTGGACGGAGATAGGGGGTCGGCCTTCATAAGGGGAGAACCAGACTCCCAGGAATCTGGCTTAGGGTGAGGCAGGGAATTTACCCCCAGTTTGCCCCTGTGGGACCGAGTCACCCCTCCGTGTGCCTTCTATCCATCAGCCCACGTAAAACAGCCGCCTCTCCCCGATCCGTACTGTCGCCTCGCACCTGTGCAGAGGTCACCACGACCCACCGCAGAAGGGACACCCGGTCCGAGCGGGAGCTGATCCGGCAAAGCCCGAGCTCAGGGCACCCTTTGGCTCCTGCCCGCTGCGATCAGGCCCCACCTTTTACCGGAACCACCGAGGGAAGGTGGCGCTGGATCCCTGGAAGGCGGTTTGCTTCTGCGCCCTGCTGGGGCGTTCCTGGGGCAGGAGGGTCGCGGCAGGCGGATCTGGGGGGCAGAGGAGCCTCAGCGCCACCGTCTCCCCTCGCCGGGACCGGTCCCTGCGGCGGAAGAGCCGCGGCCTCCGCCCTCAGCTCCGCAGGCGGGACCGCGCTGAGCTCGCTTCTCTCGAGACACAAGCCGGGCTCCCACCTGTGCTCGGGGATCGCTGCGTGCGCTCAGACGCAGGAGAACAGAGCCAAACACACCCCAGCGCTGCCTCGTTGTTTGTTGCGAGAAAACAGGGTCCTCACGAACGTCCGTGCTCACCCTCGCGTGCCAGTGCCACGCGCACAGCGTGCGTTTCTACCGGCTCCTCTGTTTCCCTCTCAGGCTGCTTCTGTTGCCCGTCAGCCTCGGGGCCGCGGCCCGCGCTGCCTACTGGGCCCGGGGCTGGCCACGGCCCGGCGTTTGCTGACGGCAGCTGCACACACGACTCGGACCCGTGACGACCCTGCGCGAGGTGTGCCACAGACACCCCGTCACTGGTGGACAAGCTGGAGGCCGGAGCCGTGGGCTGACCTGAGCGTCCCGGGGAGACTGAGCAAGAATCCGCGTCGCCCGGTCCCGCTGCGCCCGGGGCCTGAGCCTCCAGGCTGCTGAGCGGGCGCGTGTCCCTCCTGGTCCAGCCAGCTCACGCTGCCACGAGCGTCCCAGACCAAGCGCTGGAGACAACTTCAATGCATTTTTCCTATTTTTTATTACGGATGTCAGGTTTGCCTCCTTTCGCTGCAGGTTATCCTTGGCTAACTTAAAATAGCCAGAGAAGGTGGAACGCGCGGCAAACGCGCGTTTCTATGGTTCTCTGCGGGACCCTTTCTCTCGCTCCGAGCTCCCCGTGCCCTGCGGGTGCCAGTGGCAGCCGCCACTCGCTTTCCGGGAACGCCCGAGACTGTGTGTCCCAGATGTGAGCAACAGTCCTGAGGGCGACAGTGGGTGGAGCGCGGGCCCGCAGCACTTCCCGCAGCTATCTGGACTGTTTCCAGGACCGCGGGGTCCCGAGAGGCCCGGACGTTCTGGGCCCGAGGAAAGAGCCGGCCGGGGAGTCGGACGCAGGGTGTGGAGCTGACGGGGCCCTTCACCCGTTCTTCGGGCCCTGATTCCCTTTTCGGGCTTTGTGCTGAGGAGCGAGGAGCGATGAAACATTCCTTGACCTCGACCGGAGAGGTCCAAATGGGTTCTTTGAAAAGGTTCAAAAGGAAAATTCTAAGAGACGAAGAAGCTGATGCCCATGTACCCACAATTCCCCTCTCTTGGTCTCTCACTGACAGCAAGTCTTACACTGGTGGGCTCGAGGGTCCGTGAAGTCTTCGTGCCTGACGTCTCCACAGACACCAATCTGTTTCTCATGGATTCGTGGAAAAATATGCAAACCATCTTGCCATTAAACTATTTTTGAAATCTTGTGGAAGCTTTCCAGTATTTTTATAAATTAATTAAAACCCTCTTGCCTGTGAGGGGAGAGGTTCCCCTACTGGAAGACTGTTTCTGAATATAGTTTTAGTTGAATTTTTTTTTTTGTTAATCTTAACAGTTTGTCTAGAGCAAAACTCAGCAAATAAAAAGCGAGTAAAATTCTAATGCTTGCTTTATAAAATATGTAATCCAGGGAATAGAAAGTTATTGGTATATGGCTCTTTTTGTTTTGTTTTTGTCTATTTGCCGTACTGGGGTTTGAGTCTAGGGTTATCAAGCTAGTCCCTTGGCCCTTTTATGATTATTATTTTTTAAAATGTGGAGACAGGGCTTTAGTTGCCCAGGGTTTAAAGTTTGCAATTCTCCTGCCTCAGCCTCCTGAGCACCTGGGATTACTGAGGTGAACCACCGTGACTGGCTGGTGTGGCATTAATGAGCAGATTTTAGTTCAGAATCCTCACCTGGTTGCTTCTGTGTTGACTGATTCATGATTAGGGACCTGTGCTTCCCGAGGATCCCTCAGCTTTACCAGTGAATACGTACTGTTTGAATGTACGGTCTGCCTTTAACTTCCTCCTCAGTGCTGCAGGTGTGTGTATTATACAATCTCCGCTCTTAGACAGACAGTTATACCGTAAGATCTTTCAGCTTCGACGCCCCCCCCCCCCCCCCAGGCTTCCAGGCTCTGGCGGCTCATGTCTGGGCATAAGGAGAAATCAATAGCTTCCGGCCCAAAGGGCACTTTGGATTTCGTCACTTTCGCAGATAACAAATGCTCCACATAAAAGACATCAGCCGGCAGCCATGGGGCGCGGGTGGGGAGCCGTGTCGGGGCGCATAGGGAAGGGCATTTCGGGAGAGCAGGGACCAGAGGCCCCTGGTTTAGGTGCAGCTGTGTTAAACCAGGTCGCACCTGGGGAAGGGCCCCTGGCCTGGGGTTTGGCTCTCTCTCAAACACCCTCCATACTCGCTGTGCCCCCACTGCCCAAGGCAGGAGCCAGGAGCTTCGGGTGCCTGCCACGCCCACGGTTGGGGTGCCCAGATCTCCGTTCACTTCCGCTGCAGCCCCCACAGGGTCACGTCAGGAGCCTGATGGTTTGTAACTGCCGTTGGCTGTTGATTCTTTGAAGGGAGAGAGACATCAATCTTTGGGGTCAGCTGGCTCCTTTCTTTCTTCATTTTTTATTTTTGGTTTCTTTTTTTTTTTTTTTGAGATGGAGTCTCACTATGTAGGCCTGGCTGGGCCTGAACTCCCAGTGACCTTCCTGCCTCAGCCTCCAGAGTGCTAGGATGACTGGCCCGTGCTACCATGCCCGACTGGCTCCTCTCCTTCAAAACACCTTTCAGTGGCATTTCATTTTCTGCGGCGTAAGATGCAAACTGCTCAAACGGTTTCTCCACTGTTCATCATTGGACCGGGCTTCTGAGGATCTTCCAGCTCCTAGATTCGCGGGCCGCTCCGGACCTGGCTCGATCTCCCAGTGGCTGCGGGCGCGGCCATCTCCGCGCAGGGACTTGCGCGGGTTGTGCTGGCTTCTGAGGCCCCGCCTCGGTATTTCCAGGAAAAGCCCCTCCGGGCCAGATCCGAGCAGGTGCACGGCCGGCCGGGTCGCAGCACAGAGAAACCGGGCGGGCGGCGGCGGACTGTCCCGCTGCGGGGCGCTGCAGGACTCGGGAAGCACGACGGGGCCGGGCCTCTGTGCCGCCCTGCGGCCGCGAGGTCACTGGGAACAGGTCTGCGTGGGTGGCGACAGCCTGACTTGGTGTTTGAAAGCCGCCCTGGTGCCCAGGGCCGAGCGAGGGCATCGCTCTCGAGTTGACAAGGCCGGGCGAGGCTCACTGGGCCGCTCGCCAGGCCCGGCGTGCGTGGGGCTGCGAGCTCAGTCCCGGGGACGGGCGTGAGACCGGGATTCATCGGCGGCGGCCGCGGGCCTCTTCCCTCCGGCGGGTCAAACACGGGCCCCCGGCCTCCGTCTCGAGGCCTCTGCCGCTCTGGAGCCGCTGGTTCCGCGCAGTGCGGATCAGAACCAGCGGGCGGCTTCCCGGCCTCCTCCGCGGAAGCAGCGTCAGGGCCGCGGGCCCTGCGGAGGCTGGGGCGGGACCCAGCGGCCCCTCCGGGCCTTTCTGTGCGGAGGTGCCGGGGCCTCCGGGACATATTGGCGAAAGGAAGCCGAGAAGTCTGTGCAAGCTGGTCGGGTGCTGGGAGGGACGGAGGGAGGATGCTCGGGGGTCCTGGCGCGTGTGCGAGTGTGCACGTGTGCGCGCGCCCGTTCATGTGCATGTGCGTGTGCACGTGTGCGTGCGCGCGCGGCCTGAGAGGAGCCTCGGTGCACTCAGAGCTGCGCAGAGCTTGCTCGGCCTTCTGCCCGCCGTGAGCTCCGCCGCTCCGGATCAGCCCAGCTCAGCCCTGGGCGGCCTCACGGGGCCCTGGCCCGGGCCTGGCCGCTGCGCAAGGCGGCGGGATGGAGCCTGGGGAGCGCGCGCCGCTGTCCGGCGCTGTCCGGCGCTGTCTGCCTCATTCCCCTCCCCCGGTTGGGGCCACCGTGAGCCCCCTGCGCAGCAAGGGAAGGAGACCAACAGCACATTTAGACTTTTCCGTGACACCCAGAAATTCTAGAAAACTGGCCTCACGCTGAGGAGAAAGACAGCCAGGTGCTGCTGAGGGAAGCATTTAGTTTGGGTAACTCAGGACCTGGGACCCTCACTGTCACCTCAGCAGGACACCCTATCAGAAGCCGAACGTGGTGGTGCGCATGTGTGATCTCAACACTGGGAGGCTGAGGCAGGAGGATCGCAAGCTGGAGCCCAGCCTTGTTATCTTCTCACAGAATCCTTTCCCAGCTCAGCCCTCTCAGAGGTGGGGTCTGTCTAGGTGCTTGGCTAGGTACGCACCCCACCTTTATTCACCTGCCCTTTGTGCAAGGAGGCTCTGATATGGAGGGGGAGGGGGCTATGCCCGGCTGGCATTCTCTGTAGGGCGAACATTTACTGAAGTCCAGGCGATAGCTGGGAGAATCTGACAAATAGTAAGACACAAGCATTCTCTGTCTGAAGGATGAAGTTAGTTTCTGTTTGGGCCCGGGGTTTTGGAAAGAAGGAAATCATTTTCATAAGCGGCAGGTTAGATCTAGGAAGTATGACAGGACGGTATGCTACGTGTGTTGACAAAGGCCGAGCATTAGGATTTTGTCGTTGGTTGTTACTGCCACCTGCTGGCGAAGCTTGTGAACTACACTTCCTGGGTGCAAAAGAGAAAGTCGGACGGGCTTCTTATTTTATTCCATATTAACCCTCATGAGGAATCAGGCTCAAGAATGAGCAGTAAAACCAGGGGGCTTTTCTCACCTGGGGCAGTCAGGAGAGGGGTCTGTCAGGACGGTGGACTGCACTCCCAAGTACTGGCATTCTCCATCGTAACTTTGCGGGGACTCTGAGTTTCTAAGACGCCTTGTGCAACTCTATGAAAAACCCACCAATTACTTTAAAAAATTCGTGTAAAGGGAATTAAAGTATTGGTAGAATTTAAGGCGTATCTTTGAGTCAGGCAGAGAGAACTTGCGAGCTTTGGGGCCGGGCTTGTTAGCTTCGCAGGAGAGCCCCTCTCTCTAGAAATGTGATTCTGTGTTAGGCGAAGGCTTTGCAGCCTACATCCGGTTCGCTTACCTTGGTAGACATAACATAGGTTTTTTTAGTAGTTTAAGTTTTATTTTAGGGAGAGATTCTATTTTATCTTTAAAATTAAATGTACCGAGGTTCATAAGAGGATGATTTTGATGGGTACACTGATAAAGATTCCGCAGTGATTTGTTCTCTTCTTCCTTTTACAGAAACCTCAGATTCTAGGGGGCCAGAGAGCCATGGTTAGTCGGAGCCCCTGAGGACACCATGTGGGGGCGCGTTACCTGCCTGACGCCAGTGAGATCAGACCACAGGTACAGACAGCAGAGGACGGGAAGGAGAGGCAGACGGGGGGGGGGGGGGCTCAGGGGCTGCAGAGGCCTCCTGGTCCCCGGCAGCGAACTCCAGGGTGCGCTGCAGTGCCCTCCACCCCTGTGCAGCCTTGCTTGAGAGCGGCACAGGTGACGTGCGCCCTTCCGCGACTCATCTCGCTGGCTCTTTGGCAACCTTGCCCATCAGAGAAGTTTTGTGATCACAGAAACACGCCTGGCCCGGTAGCCCCGGTGAACTCAGTCCTCTGGTGGGAGCAGCCTGGGGAAGTGTGGCCTCTTGTGCTGCCCCTGGCAGGGGCACGGGGGCTGCTTGGCACATGCACCCCACGGCCCCTCCTCCCTGGGAGGTCCCTTCACTGACGACAGACTTGGAGTAGATACCACATCGGCATAGCACAGGGTGGCTCCAACCCCTGACTCAGGTCACCCTCCTGTCTCAGCTTCCTGCTAGGTGGGACTCCAGACGTGTGCCCCCGTGGTGCATTTCAGAGAAGCGTGGGGCCCTTGGGTAACTACATTCTGACAGTCAGAGATCCGGGGGCCAGAGGTTCAGCACGTCCGCAGAATCCAGAGCAGAGGGCACGTTCCCCACGGCCGGGAGGCGGGGGCTGGGCGCTCCTTTGCTGTGACTTGTTTCTATGGAGCAGGTGCCATATTGGGAGGTCCCGTGTGACAGCCAAGAAGCCCTGAGCCCTCTGTTGTCTGAGTGGCTCTCTGGGAAATGTGGTGGGTACGTAAGCTCTACGTGCTGCCCCAGGAAGGGTCCCTAAAGAAGGGGGCTGGCGCCGTTTTCGTCAGTTTTCCGTCCCTGTGACAAAGTCCCTGCGGGGTATGACTTATGGGGGGAGAGTCACGCTGTCATCTGGGACGCTCGGTACCACAGCGCTGGAGGAGAGGGCCTACTTTGGCTCACAGTTTATTCCATGGTTGGCCTGCTCCAAGGCAGAAGGGCATGGCGGAATGGCTAGGCGGAGGAGAGCTGCTCACATTATGGTTCACATCAGGAAGCAGAGGGCAAAGGAGGAAGTGGAGGAGGGAGATACACCCTTCCAGACCACATTCCCAGGGATCCTCTTGCCACCAGGCTCTGCCTTCTAACACTGCTTTAGTGCCAACGGGGCCTTCTCCGTTCAGTCACCTGTCAGAAGTCCTGCCTGTGAGACTGTGAGGCTTCCAGGACATGCAGTGACGAAATGCCATGTTTTGGATCACAGCTTTGGTGGTTTCAGCCCATGACTAGAAGGTTCCTTTGCATGGGGCCTGTGAGGCAAAACAATATGGCGGAAGCACTTGGTGGAAGCAACCTGCTCATCTGCAGGTGGTCAAGGGAAGGCTCAGAAAGAGACAGGAAGAGGCACTGTCATCTCTAAAGGCCTGGCCCAAGGAACGGCCTCCTTCAGTGAGGCCCGGCCTCCCAAGTTCCTGTCACTGTTCAATAGCTCTTTGAGTGGGGAATCTGTCAAGTTATGGCCCTCACGATTCCGCCACCTTAGATGGGGCCCCGGTCGAAAATTGTTGCCTTGGAGAACAACCCTGAGACATTCCTCTTCACTTGTTTGAGCTGTGATGAGGTAACTGGATCTGGAGTCGTCGTTTTGGAGCATGAGGTGAAAGCCCTGTGTGGAAAGCGAGGGAACCCCAGAATAAAAGAAATTCCAGCTCTGGTGATCATGGGCCACCAGGAATTAAGTTCATAAGGGGGAGAGAGAAATGAATATTTCACTTGCAGAAATTAATAAAGCCTACCTGAAAAAAAATCAACATTTTACACATAAAGTCTGAAGGTTAAAGGAGTAACTATTTATCAGAAGGTAAATCATGACAAAGAAAAAAGTTGAATTACCCAGAACTGTTCCAGGAAGCCAGTATCTCTAGGATTTGAGGAAGGTGACAGTAGGATTTCTTCATGCTGCTATCATGGTGTTCCTTAGCCAGCAGCTCACCTTATCCATAACGTCGTTTAGCCAGTGGTATCTATGTTTAGTGTGTCTCCTCAGTCTTAGCAATTTCTGTAAGTTCACTGATAGTCCGCTGGGTTAGGGTGCCCCGCGGGGTATGTCAATGCTTGAGCTTGGAGGCCGCCTCCAGCTTTGCCTCTGCCATTCAACTGCTTGTGCTGCTGAGGGTACGAACTTCGTCAGGAGACTGTTTCCTCTTTCGTTAGGTGGGATTAATAACAGCCCCTGGTTTATGGGATTGCTAGGAGGATTAAATTTGGTAACGCGCGCCAACTCTTAGGGGCTTAGCAGATGCTACGAGTGTTGTAACTGCATAGTTAGCACCAGCTAATATTATTATTATTGTTAATATAGTCATCGATACATTAACACTTAGTCTCTAGTCATTTGCTATTCAGCATGGCATCTGGTGGCCAGTAAAACCAAGAAGTGAAGCTAGTCCCCACTGAGATGGCTGTAAACTTCAAACACAGACTGTAAACACAGAGTGAAGTTTGAGGTCTTACCTAACCAATGATTTAAAAAATTGATTATGTATTGAAATGCTTGCATTTCAGATAAGTGAGTTCAATAAAACATCTTTTAGTACATATGTAAGCATTTCATGTGATGTGATTGTACATATTTTTGGGAGCAGTGTGATATTTCAGTACAGGTATACCAGGTCAGGTGACCAAGTCAGGTAAAGGCATATTCATGACTTCAGGCATTTTTCATCGCTTTGCATTAGAAACACTCAAAATCATTTCCATTATCTGTTCTGAAATACACATTTAACTGTTGTCAACCATAATTACCCTACTGTGTTATTTTATGCTGTTATTAAAATTAATTTTAGCACTTTACTTTTTTTAGTGTAGCGACTAGAACATTTGAAGCAATCTGTGTCCTTTGCATATCAAGTTGCTTGTAGACAAGCATAGATTTAGGCAAATGGAGGGGGTGGGGTGTGGAAGGGAACCAGGAAGTCACGGTCCACTTTATCATGATCTGGCACTTTGTACAGGAGCACAAAAGGAGGCAGAGGCCCCGGGAAGGAAGCCCACTTCCCTCAGGCCTGTGCACACTGAGGGCTTCATTCCCACAGAGAGCGCTGAGGTCACGGGCCGGGGGCGGGGGTCACGGCAGGGAGCGGTAGGCAGTCACATGAGCCTGAGAGCGACCGGAAAGCTATTGGCTCAGAAAGTGCCATCTTCCCAGACCCAAGGTGGTGCCAGGATACGGTGTGCAACACACAGTTGAGGTGGGGCCATCAGAGACCTGAACGAGGGCGGCAGAGATAGAGGTAGGAAGCCACTTCCGCGAGGTATTGTTTTAGCACTCGAGTTCAATTCCACAGAGACCGGTTGCAGACTGAGGAAGGGCAAACCTGGTTCTCAGGGGGAGGAGCTGTGCTTCCACAGGGCGGCTGATCCTTTGTTCCTTTGTAAGAATCCTTCCTTCCATTGCTTGACCCAAAATGTAGGCTCAGATGCGGCAGAGATGTGGCAAAATGAGATAAGCACAGCCCAAACTTTCTGGCTGGAGTCTGAAAAGAGGAAATCCCCCCAGGAGTCAGAAAATATCAGGGAGAGGGAAAGAGGAAGAACTCATGAAAATGACCTCATAAAGCCGTTTACGAGCTGCCAGGCTCACCCCTGAGCTGCCCAAGCAGAGCTCTGTCTGACCCAGATAGGATGTGTGAGAAGTCAGCTATTGCAAAGGCCTTTACCCACCTCTGGGGCCCATCTGAACAGTACTGCCAAGGCTGTGAGTGCTTCTGATGCTACAGTCACATCAGTTAGTGAGCTAGAATTTGCATCCTAAACAACACAGTCTGCTAAATGAAGCAATTCGCTCACCTAAGTGAAAATATCCACATTTCTCATAAGGTTCAAATAAGACCCGAAGTGTTAATAACAACTGCAAGATAGATACAAGATACCACCCAAAATTAGTTAGCACAAAAAAACAGGAAAAGCTCAACTTGCGTAGGGAAATGCTATAGCAACAAAAGCTAATAAAGCAAGGAGGTCCCAGAGGGCAGAATTATCCAACAAAGATCTTGAAAGCAGTGATCACGAAAATACCCCAAGCAGTAAGGGCAAACTCTCTTGAAATGAATGGAAAGATACCAAGAGTCTCAGCGATGAAAGAGAAGATACCATACTAGCTGGAAAAAAGAATCAAATGAAATATTACAAGTGAGAAATACAATAAACAAAAATTTAGAGACTAACTGAATGGGCTCCTTGGACATGACAGAAGGAAACAGGTGAGACTGGAGTTATATAACTGAAGCGAATAACAGAGCATATACTCAGCTTTTGACATGGAAATTGGTTGTGCAGCCTGAAAGTAGGATTTGGGAGAACATTTACAAATATGTTAACTCTTTTTTTTGAGACAGGGTCTTGCTTTGTAGTTCAGGCTGGCTCTGAGCTCACTATGTAGCCCAGGCAAGCCTGGAACTCAGCAATCCTCCTGCCTCTGCCTCCTGAGAGTGCTGGGATGACAGGCGTGAGCCACCATGCCCGGCACTGTGGTATGTGGTATTGATGGCTGGTGGGTGTGAGTCTCCATGCCCAGCGTTGTATGTGGTTACCAGGGATTGAACTCAGGGCCTTGCGCTTGCGAGGCAGGTGCCAGAACCACTGAGCTAACCCTCCGGCCCTGTTAACTCCTCTTTAGCATCTCAAGGACAAAGCCTGGAGGAAGAGCTGATGGTCAGCTCTTAGCACTCAGACCCACGTGTAGGGAAGAAGAGGTCTGTACTGGCTACACAGCTCGCTGCTGTGGGTGGAACAAAGAGAGAAAACATGTCCCTTCCCATCCTTGGAGATAATGCGAGAAAAATTAGGGTTAAAGAGGCAGGAGAGGCAGCTGGTTTTCTGTCTTTATTCTGGAGAAGATTCATAGTGTCAGATAGTAGTATTTGGGAGCTGTCTTGAGAGCAATAGTTGAAACTCCAGAAATTTTGTGAGTGGATTGCTAACTGGGAGCATCTTGAATTGGACACTGCAGTGACTGGCGGACACGTCCAATCCCTAGAGAGCCTGAGATTCAGCTGCCAGCACAGCAGTTGACCCTTTCTCTGCTCACCCGCTGGAGCACCGGAGGAAGGGCTCTGCAGGGACTTGACCAGCGTGGGGTGACACAACGCGGCAGTGCACCATGGTTGGACAGAGATCGAGTCTTCCAAACACTGTCGACCTTACCTTGTTCCTCGCATGGCATAAGTGTGAATGGCGCGTTAGTGAGTTTTGCATGGTGCTCCCTGTGGAAAGGTGGGGATCCCACCCCTGAGGCTCATCAGTGAGCGTGAAGAGAAGCCCAAGTCAGTGGAGCAGGACGTTCAGTTTGTGAGGCCTGAGCAGTGGCAGCAGATGGACAGATCCAACAGACAAGGCTACGTCCACTCGGCCTTGCTGCTGTATTCACCAAGCGAAGCAAAGGGCTGAGGATGGATGGTCCTTGGGTTTCTATATCTCTTCATTTTACCCTCATAAAGTCTCAGAGGCCTCCTTCCCCAGACACAGATAGATCTTGGAAGATGGGCCTGGAAAAGAGAGAACTGAGACAGAAAATGAACACCACAGAGCGTGTGGAAGATCCTACATCCAAGACTGAACATCGGTTGTGCACTAATTATCCTTCCTCCGCCGGATGGGGAGGAGCTCCTGAGGAAGACCAGACCAGTCACAGACAGACCCTAATCAGGGGACTACATTTTCTCTTCCTGTCTGCCTGGAAGTGCAAATCTGAAACCCAGCAACACTTGTAAGATAAATGGGTAGCATAACTTTTATTTACTCAAATGTATAATTCATGAAGTTTTCCCCAACACTCAATCATTCTTTGCAAACTGAAGTTTGACCTCATTTTTATTTTGCAGATGCAAAAGGGTGGAGCTTGTGCATTTGAGGAACTCGAAGAGAGAAAACGAACTCTTAGGTGCCTCTCCAGAAGGTGGGGCTTTGGTTTTGGGGTGGTAAATTCAGAAATTAAAATTTTATCATTTTCCCTGGGATAACCCAAATCGGAGGAAGCGGTCTAGCTAAATCAAGCTCCGGAGAAGACAGCTGATGAAAGGAGAAAGCAAAACCCTGTTAGTGTTAGTGCCGATGCAGCGGGGTGCTCCAGGTTACCTATGGAATACTCAAGGTTGATTCTTACTGAATTTAGACCAAGAGTATGAGACCCAGAGAAATGAAAACACACTCCCAAACACAGACCCTCATCCACAGCAGCATGGGAGCCTCAGACCCTCTGTGTATCTGTGCAACTGTCTGGTTGCCACACGGGACCCCAGTCCTGGGCCTTTGGAGGCCTCGGAGGCCCGGGGAACGTGGGCCCAGGTGGTTCCCAGCTCTGTTGAGCTGTACCCGCTTTCTTACAGGGACGGGAGTCTCCTCGTTGGCTTGTGAACCAACCTGGTGAGTTGCTATAGTGAGACTCGGGTCCCTTTTTTTTTTTTTTCAACAAGGAGCAGGACAAAGCAGAGACACTAACTGAAAACTGGAAACATTTCAGGGAAATTTAGTCTTCTAGGGATGCGCACATAACGCAGAGACCTGCAGGTCAGTCATCGGGGCGGATGCGATGAACCTGGAGTTTAGTGGGTTCCTGTGAAAGAGCAGACGGTAGGCACACCCCCTGGGAAGAGGAATTTTTAGGTCCCATGTTAATTCTAAGTTTAATTTTTTGAAAAATCGCCAGTTGGCTCTAGTCCCTCTCCAGCTTGTGTCAGCCAATCTGGACTGGCAAGAAGAACAGAATACAGAGGTACCACAGTTCACAAACTTAATTTGTTCCACAAATTTGGAGAAAATGGCCATGTTTGTGTTCCTGTAAAAAAGAGGGGTATGGACATGTCCATCACCTGATGCAGCGTTTGCAAATAAAAACAGAAATTTGCCAAATGCTTCCGTTTGCAAACCAAACTATTTGCATACAACAGTGTTCATGAACCGAGGCACCACTGTGATGACCCGTAAGATATTTATACTCGCGTCCCTGGAAACAGTCACCTAACCCAACAAAGAGTCCTTGCAGGTATAATCAAGTTAAAGACCTTCAGATGTGAAGACGACCTAGACTGCCTAGCGGGACCAAGGTAATCCCCTAGAGGCGGACAAAGAAAGCCAGAGACTCTGAGGGAGATGTGGCTATGGAAGAAGGCAAGGCCAGATGCAATAGTTTAAAGCCGGAAGAAGAGATCACGAGTGAAGGCAACCAGTGGCCTCTGGAAGCTGGAAGAGACAACGAAGCACTTTGTTCCCCCACGTTGCCAGAAATAGCGCAGTCCTCCGTACACCTTGACTTCATTCAGTAGGATCCGTTCCAGCCTTCTGACCTCCTGCCCTGAAGAAGATACACTCATGTTGCACAAGCCAATGAACTTGAGGCACATTAGTGCACTCTGGTTGGTAACTAACACAGCTGAGCACCATAAAATCACAGTTCAAATATGACTTGCTCTGACCCGGACTTGTATTAAGACTTAGTCTGCAAGGTAATGGTGTTGGGGTGCTTAAGATGCTTGGGGTCAGGAGTTTCACCCTTGTCAGATGCTTGATGCCTTTCTCATGGGGTTGGTTTTCCATCATGGGGCTTTGGTCTTTTTCTTTCTTCTGTATGTTCCCATTGCCTTTCAACCATGAGTCACCAGAAGAAACTGAGTAGGTGCTAGCACCGTGCTCTTCAACTTCTAGCAATATGAGTTAAATAAATATCTTCTCTCTGTAAATTTCCCAGCCTCAGGTATTCCATTACAGCAACAGAAAATGGACTAAGACATGCAGTGTCCTCATTCACATTTTGTTCTTTAGCTGTTATTTCCTGTTCCTGAGAGCTGACGTGGCTCACACTGTATCACTGGCTTTGCTCACACTGTGTCCTGGGCAACCTCCCAGGGCTTTGTACACAAAGCTAATGGACACTCAGCAAGGAATCCCCAGTGAACGGGTCACACTCTGTAGCACAGATGGGAAAATGGGTATACCAGCCTGGGCATGGGTGGTGCGCTTTCCTCCAAATACACATGGGTGTTAAGTGAGTTTCCCCACTTCACGCGCAGGGGCAGCAGCTCTAGAGTGGGCAGAAGGATGGATGTCTCACACACGCACACTTGGTTCCATGCTTCCTCAAAAACCTGCTGTTAGGAGCACACTTACTTAGAGGACTCTGACCAGATACTGATTTTGATCATGGTAAATGGGCAATTTAACTTTTTTCAACTTAATTAAAAGTAAAAGCTTTTAAATGGGAACAGTATTTCTTCACAGGGTAGAGATGACTTTTTAAATCACCAAGTTTATGAGAAAACACCTATTAAAGTGCCTTAAAATAGGCTTGTGATAAACATTTAAGGACGAAATAAATGGAATAAGCCACTTCAGGTTAACTTGGGGTCAAGGTATGTGAGGCTGTGGATTCTCATGGAAGTGTTATATTATCCCACTTCCAGTCCTTCTAGGAGATTTGACTCAACCAATTCATTTGCCAGCTCTGCTGAAGAGCTCTGTCTTAGTCGTATTTCCTGTTGTTGGATGCAGTACTCAATACTCACAACTTAAACAAAGAGGGGGTGACTTGGCTCCCAGTCCAAGGGGATCCCGTCTTGGCTAACTGGCTCCAAGGGTGGGGTGGAGCGAAGGTGCTTGTTTGCAATGTCCGGGAAGCAGAGCAGAAGTGTCAAAATAGAGGCAGGAAAGGTGGAATGAGACATAGGTCCCACGGCCATGGCTCCGTGGCACACTCGGACACATCCATGTGTCCTGCACCAATCTCCTGAGACATATCTTCTCAAGGCAGGAATTCCCTTTAGTCAGCTCTCTTTTTTCAACGTGTGCCACGTGGCAGAAGATTCCGAAGCTTAACGTGGGCTGCTGGGTGAGCTTTTACAGGTTGGGGGCTGCACTCGGAGCCCCGGCCGTGGCGAGAGCAGGGACTGAGCTCTACCATGTGCTGTTTTCCCAAGCTGTGTGTGGTGGTGTATCTCTCGTCTTTGCTCAAAGGTGCCATTTGCTTGGCAAACTATACACCATCAACTCCTGTTATATACATGCGAAGAGGCCATCTCTGTCTGTGGAGATTCTGAGCACAGTCTTCAAATCTGGCTGAGTGGAAAATATCGCTTTATGGAGACAAAGGGTATGGTACGTATTGGAAGGATGCCTAGGGCCTCCTGTTATACAGCGTGAGCCTGCTGTGCATTATCTCTGTTGCCTCCCCCGTCTTGTCAGCTGAATCGCTGCCTCCTAACCTACGTGCTCACCTAAACCTTGTATGGCTTTTGGCGCATGTACCTGAAGTTAAGGCCGTATTTGTTTTTGTTGTTGTTTTTGCTTATGGAAGTTAGAAAGTCAGAGACCCAACAAAGCTCGGAGTATCTGACTAATCAGTGTTAGTGATAAATATATCTGTGTTGCTAGGATAATGCTCTGTAATTTCATTCTTGTTATATCCTTAAATGTCTAAACTTTGCAAATCACCCTGAGTTTGGAGTCTTGTCTTTTCCAGACTTCCCTGCAAATTTACTTTAGTGATGAGGCAAATGGATAGGCTACATGTGGCAGGGGTTGAGTTCCAGCCCTAAATATGCTCAGACCGTAGGTCCTAAGGGTCATAATCAGGAGGAGAGAGAAGAACAATTGTATTTTTCATGAGAACGATAAATCCTATCTGAGAGCACAGGAAAAAAAAAAACACTTTAGGGACAATGTGGGTGCTACACAGAGGTCCAAGCGGACGTCCAGATGGTGGAGTGGCATACAGAAGGAGCTGGGGTGGAGTGCCGAGGGAGAAAGTGCGATCCTCGTTCTGCCATGGCTCCAAAAGAGGGAGGGGTATCGTGTTTGGCAAGGAAAGTTGGATTTCTGCTATGCCAGTAGTGGTTCGTGTGAAGACTATTGAACAATACGACTTTATGAAACACGTGGACTTGTAACCTCGTGGGCGTGTTACAAATCCCTTTGGGCTCTCTTCGCTTTCTACCCTGGTTGTTTCTGGCAGTGCTGTGCAGCTCGAGTTCTCAAGATCTTGAAGCCCCTGGCAGAATCTCACTGGCACTGTGTGTGTTGGAGCAGCATGGAGCCCAGGCCCAGGCCCAGCTTGAATTCTGTGCCTTTTGTGCTGAGTCCGCCACCCGCGCTCTCATGGAACGAGCCTTCTGTGTTCTACCTTCTGGGCCTTGCATAACCTTGCCACTGGGGCCCCTCTTTGTGCTGCAGGTGCCTTGGGATTTCTCTGAATCCTTTGTGGAATCAGCTCTGGCTTTAGTTTTTCTCTCCTCATGGCTGTATCACCAATACACGAGGCTGAGAGCTAGAGAGGCTGTCCCATTTGATCTCTCTTCCCAGAAATCTACTCTTTGACAACAGCTTCTCCAACCAAAACAGTCAGGACAATGTCAGACAGAAAGAGTGGATTTGGAGTCAGACGGACTTCAGTGGCTGGATATTTCCATCTTCCAATCCCTTAACTGGGTTTCAAAGAAAAGATGTAGTTTGGCTCATGGTTTGCAGGGTCTAGTCCAGAATGAATGGACCCCAAGATGGGAAGCACGTTGCAGTGGGAGCAGTTTGGGAAGAACAAACCCCTTCTTTCCTTAGTGTGGAAACAAAGAGAAAGAAGAGGGACCAGGGCCCCGTGATCAGAGTGGAAGACACAGCCCTCAGGGATGTATGTCCCTCCTATTAAGCCCCAGCTCATATAGTTTACATCACATCCCATCTGTAGCACGTGGGCGGCCCAACCTCTACACGGGCCTCTTTGGGGGACACCCACCCAACTGTAGAATATATTAAAGGAAAACTGGGTCAGAGAGGAGGAAACAAGTAGGCCTATTTCTGAAAGCAGATGAAGGCTTCTGCTTCAACACTGAGGTAAAATACAAATCAGGGGTGCAGCAACTCTTTCAGCTTCTTTAGGATCCATGTTTTCCTTGATAAAGTGATAGGAATAATGGGCCTACGTGGTCATTTGCTGACTGAGAAAAATCCCACCAGTTAAATCTGAAATATAACTGCTCAGACAATCAACTCTCCCTGTCTAACAAGTGTGGATTAGAATCAGGATGTGGAGTTTCCAGCCCCTCGCTAGCTATCTTGGGTTATCTTTTTCTGAAGCCAGATGTAATCATTACATTTGCAGATGTTACTTCTAGTTCTTCATGTCTTGTATGCTTGTCTGTGTTTGTTGGAAACAAATTTAATTAGATAAACACACACTTTTTTTTTTCAAGGAACCTTTTGTTCTTATTATAATGTTTCTGTTTTAGGGAAAAATGTTTAGCTTCATAATTTTCAGAGTTCACAGTCCAAGTTTATAACTCAAGGAACACGCCTCCATCCTGGGCTAGTCAAATCAGCTATATTACACTTAGAAGAAATCAGAGAGCCAAGAAACTCCCGTCAGAACCCCCCGAGATGTGGGTTTGTGAATGAGGGGTGTGCTCTATAGCTGCCTGGCAAGAGGATGCACACTGATACAGGTCCTGCCCCAGCTGGGCGCAGAGGGCAGTGCTGCGTCCTTCGGTAGGCAGGGTCTTGGGGGAGGAAGTCAGGTTATGGTGACCTTGAGGGGCACTGTGGGACTCTGGTTTCTTCTTGTCCCTCATTTTGCCTCCCAGTCAGCATGGGATGAGCAGCTTCTCCTACCACATTTTGTCAAAATCCGAAGCAAAGAGACCAATGACTGTAGGGTGGAATCTCCAGACAACTGAAATAAAATAAACCTTTTCCTTTATTAAGTTGGTTGTCTCCAGTATGTTGTTACAGTGACAGAAAGCTAGCCCATCAGGTGACCTCTCATTAATTCTCAATCATTGCTACAAGGCACATATTGTTAAAGCTGAACCTAAAAGTGAGAAAACTGAGGCTTAGATAGTATAAATTAATTGCCCAGGGAGCAGTGAGCAGCTGAGAGAAAACCGTAACTTCAAGGCCAGACTGATTTTAGCATCTTTTTCTTTCTTCCCTGTTCATCCTTTTCTAACTCCCCCACCTTCCACTTAGGGATGATGTGTGAGTCACTGGAGACCCCTGATCGTCTGCAGGGATAAGACATGTGACTTGGGTTAAGTCGGTTAGGGCAGAGCCACAGTTATTGGTCAATGGTGGTCATGTGACTCAAGTCATTCCAATCAAAATGAGCGGCAGGGCTTTGAGCTACAATGTGCTTTTTTTTTTTTTTTTTTGCTTTTTGGAGACAGGGTCTCGCTTTGTAGTTCAGGCTGCCCCTGAGCTCACTATGGTGCCCAGGCAAGCCGCCGTGAACTCAGCAATCCTCCCATCTCTGCCTCCCGAGTGCTGGGATTACAGGTGTGAGCCACCACGCCCAGCATTATATGTGGTTACCGGGGATTGAACTCAGGTCCTTGCGCTTGCAAGGCAGGCACCGGAACCACTGAGCTAACCCTCTGGCCCTACAATGTGCTTTTTAAGCAGATGATTTCTTCACCAACAGATGAATGGATAAAGAAAATGTGGTATCTAGACATGAAATACTACCCACCTGTAAAGAAGGACAATTTTGAGACATTTGTAGAAAAATGATTCATCTGGAAATATAGTGTTGAATGATATACAAACTTAGATACCATATTGAGTCTCTCAGGTGAATAAGATAAGGTACAAACAAAGAGAATAATAAAGAATAGATAGAAGAAGACAAGGGGATAGATCTTATGCTGGTGGGAGAGGATCCAGGACACTGAGAGGGAGAGGAGAAGAGGGTTAGTGGAAAGGAGACTAAATAGGGAAACAAGGGGTGTCATGTACGTGTACCCATGTCCACGTGCGTATCATATGAATGTGGACATCATGTGCTTCAGACATGTACTACCAAAACAAAGGAATTTGAAGAGGCCTGTCTTTTCCTCTGTGTCTTGAACAGTGTGGTGTGAGGGTTCCCCCTGCAGAAGTTGATTCATTATTCTAGGAAAGGCTGCTGAGGATGAAGCGGGTACTCAGGGCGGCCCGGGCTGGAAGAACTGCAAAAAGACCCAGGGGGACCCTGGCTGACGGCTGTGTCACCTCAGGGCTCAGCGATCGCAGGTCCCCCGTGGCCCTCTACACTCAGGGCCTCTCGGTCCCTGTTAAGAGTGTGACCACTGTCCCGGGGGCTCTTTGGCATTCTGCCTGGACCCTTGTCCAGGGCTGGAACATCCTCCAAGATGGAGGACAAGATCTACTCAGAGTGTTTGATATTCCCCTCAAATCGTAAAGAAAACCAGGCAGGCACCAGGTCGACTGGAGCCGGCTGATTTCACGAGCATTCTTCAGTTCTGGGGCAAAGTAGAATCCTCAGCCACATTGGCTTTTCTGTTTTTTTTTTCTTCCTGAAAGTCTGCTGCATATACACTTCTGCTGCTTCTGATGGTGATTTTTTTTTTTTTTTTTGAGACAGGGTCTCGCTTTGCAGTTCAGGCTGACCTCACTATGTAGCCCAGGCAAGTCTCGAACTCAGCAATCCTCCTGCCTCTGCCTTTGGAGTGCTGGGATGACAGGTGTGAGCCACCACACCTGGCACTGTGGTTTGTGGCACGGATTGCTAGTGGGCATGAGTCACCATGCCCGGTATTGTGGTTATTAGGGATGGAACCAGGGACTCTGTGCTTGGTAGGCAGATGCCAGAACCACAGAGCTAAATCTCCTGGCGTAATGGTGATTTTTGAAACAGTAGCAAAGTCTGTTCGCAAGAGGGGAAGTACCTCTGGGTGCTTTGATGGACTGGCAGGTGCTCTCCATTCTCATACCTCCAGTCGCCCCAGAGGTGGCTTAGGTGTCTGCTGCCCATCACACCCCCACTCCTGCCAACCCACATCGGGTCTCAGTGCTGTGTCCTGCCGGGGTGTTAAGCACTGGCGATGACTCTGGCCTTCCTGCTGCCGGGGCTGGGTGTGTTTTAACAGAAGACTCCTACACGCTGACAGAGTGAGACTCAAGGTGAAGACAGAAACCAGACGGGACATGAAGAAAAGTTGCCTTTAGGGATGGAGAAGGTATTTTTCTTTTTCTCCCACACTGTGTCTTTAGTTAAACTCGTGTACTGGTGTAATCTTTTAGCCATACCAAGGGCCAGATTCACATATGGAAATTCTGGTTTTTACCTGCACTTAAAGTATCTGAGTCTCTGTCTCTGTCTGTTTTTCCCCCTGGGTTTCTTGGACCAGCTTGCTGTGAACCAGAGGCCAACACTCATACCTGGAGGAAATGACTTTAATTATAACGTTACAGTGAGATTCTTTGAAAGAGCCACGATGCCACTTGTGGGGCCGCATTCTTTATGCTGAGTGCCTGAGAGAAAATGCTCCTAAGGGTCATGAGAACGCAGACCTGGCAAGAGCGACTCTCTGGGGGAGGAAGGAGCCGGAGCTGCCCAGTGACCCCGACGGACCGCCTCAGGGGCTCCGTGATGTCCAGAGTCCGGGCACCTGTGACTTGGAGGCTGAGCAGGTGGCTCTCCCTGCTGAGGTTTCCTTGTCATCAGCTGGTTCTTCTTTGACTTTGGGGTTCCCGGGAACCTGAGCTTGCTGTGCTTCAGTCTGTGGACTGAGGTCAGGAGCAAATGATGGTAGCATTGGCACATGCCACGATGGCACGTTTCTCATTATACAGTTCCAGCAGAACCTGGTATTCTCCCTACAAAAGAAGTGTTGGCGTGAGATCCCGCTGCAGTCAAGTGTTTGACAAAGGCTGCCAGCCCTGTGCACCTGCTTAACCTCCACGGCTTCAGCCAACCGCAGACCTAAAATCTTCCCCAAATGCACCTGAACTGAACGTGTACAGACTCTTTCTTGCTGTCATTCCCTAACCAACATGGTATCCCTGGACTGACTTAGCGCCTACTCGTATTAGCTCTTCTTGTCACCTACAGACAATTTAAAGTATACAGGAGGGACTGGCCGTCAGAGAATGCATATAAAAACAATATTGAGATCCCATCTCATCTAAGGAAGAACGATCATGGTGAGAAATCAGGTAATAACAAAGGCTCGAGAAGCCGTGTGTGGAGGAACTTCCTGCATCATCAGTAAACAAGCGTCACCAGTACAGAAGGTCTTCCGAACACTAGAAGTAGAAATCCCATTTGACCCAGCTATTTCCCCTCTGGGTATTATATTACACTGATGCGTGCACATCCATTTTTATAACTGCACAACTCATAATAACTCGATCTTGGAAACAGTCTACATGTTTATGAACAGGTAAATGGATAAAGGAAGTATGGTATTTGCACAGTGGAGAACTACTCTGTCATAAAGAAGGGCAAACTTGAGTTATCTGTAGGGAAATGGGTGCACTTGAGACCATAAAGTTAAGGAAAATAAATCTGCCACATAAGTTTCATTTATTTATTTGTTTTTTTTTAGAAAGGGTCTTGCTTTGTAGTTCAGGCTACCCCTGAGCTCACTATGAAGGCCAGGCAAGCCTTGAACCCAGCAATCCTCCTGCTTCTGGCTCCCGAGTGCTGGGATTACAGGTATGAGCCGCCATGTCTGGCATTCAGACTCACAAGTGTTAAATATCACATGGTTTCTCTTATGTGAGAAACTTAAAATGTAAATAAAAGGTAGGTAATAGGAAATAGGGAGTTGGCTCTTTTTCAAATGGGAGGAGAACTAAGTCATGGGGGAAGAGGGGAGAGAAAGAAAATGAAAAAAGATTTGAAATGTGTTATATATATGTATCAGCTCTCCACAAGAAATGTAAACACTATGTTCTATAACATTCAGTAAAAATAAAGTATACAAGAGGGTGTGTACGATTCCATGCTGTACCGGTTTATATCAGGGGCATGAGCATCAGCCGAGTTTGGTGTTTAGGGGGCGGATCCTGAGGTCTGCTGTGTTCCTGATACCACTGCGGGTGAGGTAAGCATCTGACACCTGTCTCGCGGTGCCTGTGGTCTCCTAGGGGAGACGCACAATCCATGTGATGAGCTCATATGATGGGTGTGTGGACAGAACTAGCCCTGGTTGCAATTTTTAAAATTTGTACCAGGGGTTGAACTCAGGACACTGCCCCGGAGAGGCAGGCTCCGGAACCACTGAGCTAAATCTCCGGCCCTGGCTGCAGTTTTAAGCAAGGTGGTCAAGAGGCCTGCTAGGAAGGTGCCATGTAGCAAAGGGGTGAAGGAGGTGCGGGTGGGCACCATGCTGCCATGGGCCTGAGGCCAATCAGGGGGTTACCAGGGCTGCACGGAGAGGGGCAGGGGGAGGCAGGCAGTTGGGGAGCACACTGAGGCTGGGTCTGAGAATTGTGCATGAGCCTTGGGGTCACAGATTCCAGCCTGAAAGGGACCGGAGTGTGTATCCTGAGAGGAGAATCCGATCTTTAAAAGGGTGTCGCTGGCTGACATGCTGATCCGAGCAGGAGAGGACGAAGCCGAAAGCCCCGGGAAGAGGTGATTAGTCCTCCCGGTGGGAGACGCGGGACCTGACGGAGGCGGAGAGAAGGGCTCGGGTTCTGAGAGCCTCTGAGAGAAGCCTCTTTGCCGAGGACGCCCGCGTGGGTGAGTCCTGGCCGTGCAGCCGGGAGAAGGACGTGTCACTCGCCAGGATGGAAAAGACTCCCAGAGAAACAAAACCCAAGAGCACAGAGCCAAGCAGCTCTAGCAGGAAGAGCGCTGCCGTCTTCCAGGTGCCTGTCTGGAAGCAGCAGTCCAGAGAGGGCTCCCTTCCATTTGTAGTTGGCGTGTGATCCCTTAGAAGACGCCATGCCAGCCACGCCTGGTGAGGAGCTGCTGGAAAACCCCAGGGATTGGGCCATTTCTGCCTAGCGCTCAGCCGAGGCAACTTTCTTCCACCCTGCCACGCCCAGGCGAGCGTGTCTGTGGACTCACCAGGCTCGGGAAGAAACGGCACAGCGTGGTGCGTGGATAAACAGAGCGGAGGAGCGAGAGAGGAGAGAGAGGAGAATGTGCAAGACACGCCCGGCACATCACTGAACTGATTGTTCCCAGAGGAGGGAAGGAGTTTAACCTGTGCTAGACCAGAGGGAAGGAATAAATCAGACCTCGGGGCAGAAGCTGCAGGAGAAGCTGTTCTTACTAGCTGAGAGTGACCTTCTGGCGGCTGACAAAGGCTCGGAAGGGAGCCGATGCCCCAACACAGCCAGGCTATGCTCTGGACAGAGCTTTGGGCGTGAGTTCGACTAGAGCGGGGATGGCGACTTTTTATAGACTGACAACCCAACCCAAACCCACTTATTTACTGAAAGTGCCAACACTTCAATTAAATTGAATAGTGAGACTGTAGTTGGGAAAAACAGCCCTTATCCAGCACTCAGCTGTTGGGGGAAGTTGGCTCATGTGCCAGCTGAGAGGGTTCTGTGAACTCACTGTGGCACATGTGCCATAGGTTGACCACCATTAGAGTAACCTTAGGCATCAGTCAACTTGAGGATGCTGCACTTCTTTAGGCCAAATACAAGCAGCTATAGTGTCAAAAGTAATGTTAGGAGGGCCGGAGGGTTAGCTCAGTGGTTCCGGCGCCTGCCTCGCAAGCACAAGGTCCTGAGTT